>WAAG01034238.1:19270-101638 GCA_013390105.1 Tichodroma muraria
TTTTTTTTTTTTAGTTGTATTAAAGTGATTCAATCTTTTCTTTTTCATGGCCAGATAAAAGATTGACCTTTCTTACACAATTGTCTGAGAGATTCTTCCATATAAATAGTAAGTAATGGTGCAAATTACAGGGCAGCATTTGTCTACAAAAAAAAAAATTAGGATTGGCAAGGAAATGTTTTTAGTGCTCTGGATGCATTTCATTTGTTATTGCTAATAGAGCTGTACTTTTGATGGCTTTGTCTGCATCAGTATTACATGATCTGAACTACATAGAATGAAATGATTTTCTGTTCTATGTCTGCTGTATCTGTTTCTGGGTGATTAAAAATCAAGGGGTTTAATGTCACTTTTGCACTTCTATTTTATATAGATTGTGTAGCTGTTTGGTTTTCATTCTTTATTTTCTTTTCCTGTTGGTTTGCCCCAATAGTAATAGAAAATTCTGAAATATAATTTCATGCAGACATACCAGTCAGTGCTCCAGATAAAGACTATTTGATTTACAAGACATTAATTATTGTTTTCTTTTTAGTAGTTACCAAATTCTCTGAAACTGGCTTCCACAAATTACTTGGATCTATACAGATCTTTTGCCCTTTACAGAACAATTTCTCTCTTCAACAAATTTTTCCCAGAGATGCTGAAAAAAACCTCATTTTCTTCTTAGGTTTCACCAGTTTAACTTAAGTCATCTCTAAAACTGATTTTAAACTCCTCTGGATCAAAAATATCCTGTTTGAGTGGTTTATTTCTGTTTCACTATAGTAGAGAAGTAATTTAAACTAATCTCAGATAAATGGATACTAAAGTGGCTGTGTAGGTAAGGATCTGAACTAGTTCAATTGCATCCATTTTAAAATAAGCCTTTAGTAAGCTTCATGCAAGATTGTGAATACAGGCCATAAGTCTTTCCCTCGCAATGGGAAGGACAGATGGAAGGGAGAAGGAAGTGAGTAATCTCTATAGAAAGTCGTAGAAGAAATGCACTTACTGGGACTAGACTGAAACGTTGCTTCTCAGATGAGATACATTGTGATAGAAGAGGGCCTCAACTTCACAGGTCGTCTTTGGACCCCAGTTAGGATTATGAGGATCATTTCCATTGTTTTCCTTCTAAACAAGATCATACAAATAGCCAACTAATGTTCTTTTCCCTGAATCCTCTCTCACGTCCTTGGTATCAAATGCCCAACTTGCTCCTTCAGCAGCCACAACCTCTGCTGCTTACAGCTTTGATATTCACTTCTGCTTTCTCAGTACTGACATACAGGATTTGTAGATAACATCAAATAAAGTGATCTACTGAATGATTCAGTATTTAAGATTCACTGCATAGCAAGTCCCTGAGTTAAGCAGGTAGAAGCTAGGACTGTACTGGGGAATTCTGTATGTCTCTGATAGCCTTATCTAAAGTATCTGCTTTGGATACTGTTGGAGGTGGTTCTGAAGAGACACTCAGAGTGACACAATACTGCACATTTTGTGATCTGACTTCACATTTCCAAAGCCACGAGGATGCCTCATGACTGATCCAGAGGCAGGAAGCAAGCAGCCTGGGCTTTGGCAGTGATGGAGCGACCTCTGTGCTCAGCTGTGCCAAAGAGGCAGTGAGCTTAAAACTGGGGTGTGTCACTGCTCTCACCACCCTGTTACCCAGCAGTGCTTGAAAAGGGTAGGGACTGTCAGACCATCCAGCTTTAAACATGGTCCCGTCCTGCAGAGAAGCACAGGCTGTACTGATCTTTCCATGGAGCCCAGCTCGAGAGCCTGCGACAGCAGCACTGGCTTGGCCACTGGGCATCCCTTCCCTGTGTCCCAACAGGAGTCCCGTGTCTTCTCTGCCACGGGAGCAGGACCTCCATGGCCTGGGATAATAAGGAGGCTTTGTGTGAGTTAATTGCAATGTAGCATATCTGTTAGAGGAAAGGTTTATGAATAATAAATGTTCTTCCATTAAAAGCAAGATCAAGTTTTCCTCTTCAGATATTTCACCTGCAATCAGTTCTCCGTTATTTTTTCCGATTGCTTTTATTTTTAAAACACGGGGATTTATTTTCCATTTGCAAAATCATCGTAGACAGGAATGCAAGTCAGGAGTCAGGTGGTAAGCCATATTTTTCTGTATGCCATAACCACCTCAAGTGGTATTAAGCAGGTATATTAGGAAATCATGTGGGGAGAGAGTTTCAGTAATCAAAATATGTTCTATCCCCTCCTTTAGAAGATGGAGGGCAACATCTTAGTATTGTTACTCACAAAAAGGTTTGGATGTAAGGAATTTTGCAGCAGGTATGGGAAACAAACTAGATTATTGTAGTCAGTAGAAGGCGGGCTTAAGATTTTATAGAGAAATTTAACAGAGCATTCTTCTCTTTTATGGACTTCAGAAACACAAAAAGACCCCACTTGTTTTTTTAATTTCTCATTAAAGATGCTGAAACATTTCAGTCATTCTTCAGCTGATTCCTTAGCACTATAGATTTTTTAACATACCTGAATCTACCAACCCCTTTTCAGTACAGGGATGAAATTAAAAAAAAAAAAAAAATCTAATATGGAGATAATCCTGTTCTCATTGTATACCAGGAGCACCAGAAATGTCTGGAAGCACCTTTCTGTGATACATGTCATTATTACAGTTTTCCAGTGAGGCTGGGGTATTTTATTTCTAATTTAAGTAAAAGTTTTTTTAAAGCCCAAATTTATCAAAATTAGATGTATATCAAATTTTTTTGCATGTTTTGAAACATGTATGTGATTTACCATGTCACACTGATGGTTTGTTAGATTTTTTCAAGGTTTTGAAAGAGACATACATTTTTAAAGTCATCTTGCTGCAGGAAATTAAAATGAGAAACAATTACAGAAAATTCCAGCAGAAAGAGAAAATTCATTATGGAAAAAGCAATAAAAGCATAAAAATATTAAAGTAAAAATCACTTCACAGTAGCCTGTATGATTCAGCTGTAGATCAATATTGTGTAGTTAATGCATTAGCAGTAGAGCATTAATTTGCAATTACAGCAGGTGATCTGATCCTCTGTGTTCTGTCCATTGACATAAATGACCTTTTGTTGAAAGAGCCTCTGTAGTCATTATTTCTAGCAGATGTAGCTAAAAAAAAAGAGGTAGAACAAAGGGGTACTTTCTAAAGTATACTTGTTTCGTGGTAGAACCTCTCAGCATTATATTCTGGTATGGAATACTTTGTTCACCTGGAATATTGGTCATTTTCATGTAAAGAATATGGATTCCTTTTCGAATAAATGTCTTTTCTCAGAAAGTATGGAGGTCACACATGTCCTCTGTTGCCGACATGGATGTCTGTAAGGTTTTCTACCCAGCAGTGAGTTAAAATCCACCCATGGAATGCTGCTACTCCTGTGGGACATCCTGTGGCTTTGCCCTGAGCCCTTTTTCAGATCCACCCTCATCCTCCCTCATCTCCTCTTGTCCTGGCTGGGATGCAGTGCCTTGCAGTGCTGTTCTGTGGGCGCTGTGCTCTTGTCCTCACCGTGTTGTGTTCAGCCCCCATGCCCCTGCTGCCTCCAGGCCTTGCCCCGTGACCCTCCTCATCTCTCAGGCAGGGGAGGAAGGTGGGAGTGTGCCCCCACCACAGGCAGAGGTGCCATGGAGCTGGACCTGCCCCGTGCCCTTCTCTCCTGCCCAGCACCTGTTGTGGGTGGGACCCCAGGGATCTGAGGAAGAACAAAACCATTCTGGAAATGGGACAGCCTGTGATCAAAAAGCAACAGTGATGAGTTTTATCTGTAAGATAAACTCTCCCTCCAACATAGAACACAGTGGTTTTTGTGAGACTGCTTGTGGATTCTTAACATTTTCAACAAGCATTCTTGTTGGTACCTCTTTGGAACAAAAGTCTCAAGGGATTCAGGACAATTTGATTATTATTTTTTCTTCAACAGGCTTTTTACTGAAGCGTTTAGTGGAGAGATTTTTATAACAGCAGGATGGCCCTTTGTGTGTGAATAAACATGCTTTTCCATCACAAAATCGTGGGACTTGATCTATGTGACAGTACTGTTATTGTATTTGTGCAAATGTGAAACCCTGTAAGGAACTCTATATTTTTTTTTATGGCTACAGAACTGCAAAGTAGAGATCTGGTTCTCCATGCACTTCATTACTCTTCTTTTTGTCCCTGTCAGTGTCTGTTGAAGTCAATGAAGACTCTGATACCTTAGTTAAGTGAAGATTAGATCAGGCCCAAAAATTCTTATCCTGGAATTACTATTTGTGCCATTCAATGCAGAATGAAGAACTAAAAGACATTCAAATCATGGGAGTGCAGAGCAGGGGAGTGAGGGAACTGGCCCTGTGTTTTGAAATTCCAGATTAAGTTTCTACTTAACCATTGGGAAAAAAATGCTTTGTCTTGCAATGAATAGCCATGATTTTGAATGCAAAGAGTCCTTTGTCTCAGCCCTGTTTGAGGAGAATGAAGTCGGGTGGATTGCTGCAAGTCTCAAACAGCCACAAGGTGCCATCGGTGTGGCAGAGCAAGGCTGTGCTTCTCCTGCCTGGACTCCCAGAGAGCCCACCCTTCCTCTGTCCCCTGCCTGTCCTTACCCCAGCACACCGGAGGAACACGGGCTGCAGCCTTTGCTCTTTGCCAGGCAGAGAGTGCTCCAAGAGCAGATAAGCCCAAGAGCAAGCACACTTGGGCACCAACTGCGAGGTTTCTGACACTGGCTGTGCCTTTAGAGGCAGAAGAACAAAACCTTTCTGTACAAAGCTGTCCATGACACAGAGAAGTTAAGGTGCTAGACCTAATTCTTCTCTCATGATTAAAATTGATGAGGGAAGAATAGGTTTCTGGATGCAATGTCAGGCTACCAAAATGATATGAGACAAGATTCAAGGGATAGTACTTTAGACCCACCAAGATTTCTAAGAAAAGAATGCCACTTAAGGCAAAACTTACACTTTTCAGATGTAAGTCCCTTTAAGTGTAGTCTCCTGTATCAAGAGCAGGTTTTAGACTGTATTTCCAAAGAAACTTGATAGGTATTTGTACATCCATTTGAGTTTCTTCCATCACATTTGAGCTTTTGTGGCCATTTTCATTGAAATTTGCCAGAAGGAAGAAAGTGTTTTACTCTAACAAATTTTGAGAAACAGAAAAGGCAGAGGAGAGAGAGTAGCTGCATTCCTTCACTGTAAGCACAAGCACACTATGAGCTCACCTTTATTAGACCTCTGAGAACCCGCATGGGACAGCACTGTTAGGACTGTGTCAGCCACAGGAAAGGCTTTAATTGGCAGTCACACCTTATTAGATGTCAGAGAACCCAACCAGGAGACGCAGAGCTGCTGGAATCCCGATATCATTAGCTCCACTGCTCACAGAGCCACGCACTGAGAAAAGTCTTCAATGGATACAGCACTGAATGGAGTGGCCGTTCTCTGCAGAGATGAAATTTGCAGTACATGCAGAAACAAAAGAGGGAACAAAGTGCTGTTTGAACATGTCGACATAAAATCCTAAGAAAAATGAATGTGAAAGAGAGAAAAGAGTTGGGACAGACATACCCAAGCATTCACTTCTGAAAACATTTCATTATTTTCTGTTTTTCTCCTAGCCCAGTGCTAATTACAGAAATTCAACCTGTTCTCAACTGTCTGTCTTTGCTAATAAAACAAAAAGTAATTAGACGACTGCCACACTTGCTCCATTACAGACGATTGGGAGAGAAATTGCTAATTGATAGTGAGAATCTTTTGTGAGAATTCTTTTAAAGGAAATCAGAATTTGTCAAACAAAAACAATCCATAAAGTTTTTTTTTTGTTATAGTTGTAAAAAACATCAAATTAGAACAGGTTTTCATTATTGATTCTTATGTATAATTTTGCCACTTTTAATGAAAAGTTGCAGTGTTCAAATCAGCACATTGTGAAGTTACAGACTAAATTCAACACTAATAACACATTTTATTTTGTGCAGTTTTGCATTAGTTCTACATTTTGTTTGGAGCTGCTTAGGGGAATTTTCTATTAGCTTTCCTTTATTTCTGCTCATTTCACCGGCTAGTAAATGAAGTCTGCATAGATAGGATTGTTATTTCATAAATTTGTAAGAATGAATTAAAGCTCATTCTGTAACAATTGCTATTTGTCATTCTCGTAATGAATTCTCATGCAAAGTAGTTTCAACTATCACTATATGGTAATAATTATTTACTAACAATTAGGTCTCAATTGAGCATCAGTTCAAATGCTGTCCTATAGCAGTCACTCCCAGCCACTGCAGGGGATTGGTTCTCCTGGGAACACTGGGTCTGCTCCCCTTTTCTGCTCTGCCTGGGTGCCTACCCTGCTTCCCTGATTCTGAGGACACTTTAACAATTGAGGGGATGGGAAGAATAATTGCTTTGGCAATATGATTTTCTCCATCTCTCCCAAGGATCTACGATATTGCTTGTCCTTTGAAAACCCAGTACTGCTGCACCTATTTTTAGTGTGGATTCCCACTACTGATGTGGATTTGTGCTGCTGTTCTCTTGCATGAACACGCACAGAGCTGTTCTCCATGCAGATAAAGCACATGGTGTGAATTGACACCGAGTGAGTTTTGTTTAAAGTTTACAAAGTAAATGCAACACGGAGATGACTCTTCACAAGAGACTTGGTTAATTGTTGATGCAATTATAGGCAAGTTGTTTTACTCAGCTCAGGTTGCTTTCAGACATGAAGCCAGCTCTGTTGTAGACTGAGTTCCCTTGAGTGCATGCAGAGGTGACTGGAAATTGAATCTGAAACTGTACCCAGCTCCTTGTTGGATATTGAAAATAAATAGAAGGCAAGGTAAGCACAGTGGAAAATGCTGTTTCTTTATTCCTTTCTGCCATCTCCAATAATTACTTAGGAAAATTCCTGTGGGGTTGTGGGTTTTTTTATGTTATATGTGTTGTAACAGCGGGGGACTTGTTTTCCAAAAAGAGAGAATGTAAAACATTCAGTATTGCAAAGTTCTGCCATCAGAGAAGTTCTTCTTGGAAACATTGTCAGTCGTACAAAGAAAATACATGTTTAAGAAATTTTCCTTTTTGTATCATAGCAGCTTTGTTGATCTTTCAGTCAGAGGCTGTACCTGGTAGTGAAAGGAAGAAAGGGAAGGCAAGCAGTGGCAGAGGTTGTGCCCAGGGACCACACTGGCATGGGAATGCACTGCTGTGCAGCTCAGCTGGGGCTTGGTGCAGGGCTAGCTGCTGTTTGGTCACTGATCTTTTGCTTTTCCCAGTGGTAGAAAAGTGGGTTTTCTGCCCAGGAAGGAGGGAGCAATAATTTTTTTCCTGCTACAGCACAAGCCCCCTGACACAGCTGGATCTGACTGATGAGGGGTTCTTTTATCCATGCAATTAGAACAAAAGAAACAGAGAAAGCATTATTTTTCTAAGCTGGCATTTTGGAATCTGGCAGTACATTTAAGAAAGGGTTTAACTTCCTTCAATATCATGAGTTATGTTGCTGCTTTTCTTGCTGATATTTATTATTTGGACCAAGATAGGTAAAACAATCCCTAAGGAAATGTGGAAGTGGGTTTTTATCTCCGACACGAAGGATTCGCAGGGTCAGAACTATTTTGTTCACATGAATCTCACTCTTCAATGGACACAGCAGCTGCTGCACAAATTCGTACAGGCAAGCTGATAAAGGATGAAAGTAATTTTAGCTGAAATATAATGTGAGAGTACTAGAGGGAAAGACTCACAAGGATGAGGGGTTAATCATTGCAGGACTGAATTGAGGTTCCAAGATAGAAAAATTGCTTTTCTGTTTGATTTTGAGAGGTCTGCAGCTTTCAAAATTCTGGTCACAGGAGGATGTCCCTCAGTAGATGGTTCTCATTAGAATTTGTTGAAAACTTCTTTAAGGGAACTGTTTTTCATTGACAAATTTCATTTCATCAAAATACATCTCAAGTCCCTGCTGTGTCTGATTCAGAGTGTCCTGGGATGAACACTGACGGTATACCCTGGATCTGTTAGGCATTAATGAGACTGACTATTGCTAGTGATGAGGAAATAGTTATTCTGTCACAGGGAAGTTCAAGCATGAAAAAGTTCTCCAGTTTAGACTGATAATCAAAATTCTAAAAACGTGTGGAATTAACACATTTAAAGAAAAAAATATTATTTGGGTGAATCAAATCTGTTTCAATCTTTTTGCAACATATTTTGGTTTTGACCTTTTCATTCCAATTAACTTGGATAGCAAAACAGACATTTTCAAGTTAAATGGAGCCATTACATTCCATGTTGTCAAACAGCACATATTGGTAATTCTGAAACTCTTTTCCACACGATTTTCAGAATACCATTCTTTTCTGAAAAGTGTGCTTTCCTAAAACTACGCTCATCTCTGACAAATACACCTTTCCAAAAATGGACCAACAGACCAACTTGATGCTAGACATGATGGTATTCCTGTTGGCTTGCTCTCGGAAGAAATTTAAAAACACTGCGAACTGCTGTGTAATGTTACTTGATGACTTTTATCATCAAACCACCAGATCTGAGTGACTTAATTGGTACCTGCTATAGAAATTTCTTTGGAGCTGAAGGTTATGGCTTGTGGAAATGGGTCAAATAAATCTACATCTACCTGACACAACTGGTGATGCTGTCCCAGCAGCTGCAGAACCACTGGAAGAGCTGAAGGATTTCATTTTCCAGAACAGAACTTTTAAGAGAGAGGTGAGACCTTTGGGTGTTAATAAATGAAATATGATGTGATATTCAGCATGTATTTAAAGATAGTTGTAGAACCTCTATATGTGATTGGACTGTTTACACAGAGGAGTTAGTTCATCTGCTTTGAAAGCCATCATTTATTTCGTAAATCTGCAGTACAATGATACAATTTGCTATACGTGGCTGATTATGAAGCTGTTTCCCAGACTCCTCAATGCTCAAGGCATGTGGAATCATATTTGTTTTCTTAGGAAAGATGATCACGATCAGTACTTTTATCAGTGTGTGTGCCCACCTACTGCATAAAGGTCCACTTTGTAGTTCCAAGAACTGACAGAATGCTTTAGTGAGATAAAGAAATATAACCATTCCTCTAGGGGTGGTTGACAAGGAAAAAACCCACAGTTACCTCAGGGAGCCTTCTGAAAATTCTTGATTTATTCTGCATTTCCCCTCTCAGAGACATGGGATGCAAAATTGCATCGTTCAGGGTCCCTTGATAAGTACCAGTTTCCCACTCTCAAGCAACCAGTTTAGCTATTTAGATCAAAGATACATTAATTGGCAGTGGAGAACTTAAGGGGAGGAAAAACAGATTTGAGTAGGCTAGGAATTAATGCATTGGATAACATTCCCAAATGATCCCTTATAGTGCTCTTATCTCCTGCCGTGCCCTCGTCTGGTAAGTGGTTAATGGATTCTCAACTTTTTTCCTCTCCTTCATCGTTGACCACTCACAACTGCCCAGGGTTGCTGGAGTGGAGTACATGAACAAGATCTGTCTTGGAGCCCCCAAAATCAGGTACTTTGAGGTCTCTCTGCCAGGAAGAGTGGCCATCCCCTTGGTGCTGGGGAAGCCTCTCCATAAGCCTGTGTCAGCAGGCTGCTGTGGCTGCAGCAAACGCTGTGTGGCTCTTCCTGCTGCCCAGCTG
This sequence comes from Tichodroma muraria, assembly GCA_013390105.1. Lineage (NCBI taxonomy): Eukaryota > Metazoa > Chordata > Aves > Passeriformes > Sittidae > Tichodroma > Tichodroma muraria. The sequence continues at coordinate 28,921 of WAAG01034238.1, forward strand.
CTGCATCCGTATGTCCGTCCCTGCAGTCCCTGCCTCGATGCTGCCCAAGTGCCAGCTCAGCTCTGCTCGACACCATGTCAGCATGATATGTTGTCCTGTTGTAGAGAGGATCCAAGCTGTTGCAGGAAATACAGTGTTTATGCCATAAGCTTGTCTTGCATGGCTGCAGACTTTCTTCTCCTTTTTAGTAATTTTGAGATCCATGATTTACTGACATTAGCCTGTACTTTTGGTTAGAATGATAATTTCTCTCAAGATTGTCTGATGAAATTTCTTGAGGTATAACAAAATATCTGAAATACTTCACTGACTTACTGAGACCCACATGGCATAGGACTATCCAGTCCTTTTCCTTTTTTTTCAGGATAGATTTCCTAAGCCTTATGTGAATGGTTGCCTGCTTTTCAGAGCCTGGAGTTATTAGCATCTTTGAATCTTTCTTCTGCATGCTATCCCTCAAAGTGCCACTAGTAAGCCCTCTGCTCACTAGACTTTTAGAGTAGGACTCAGTAAAAAAGATTAGGTGGGTTTTTTTCCCATAATTCAGACAATTCATAGATGTAATATTTGAGTCTTCAAAATGCTTTCTGAAAGCTGTACTAGAATCTGAAACAAATAGTAGTTCATTAGCTCACGTATATCAGTTCAGTCGTAGTATTTTAAAATGGCTATCAGCTATCATCCAATTCAGTTTTGCGTCGATCCAAGACTTGTTCTGAAGGCTTGTTAAGTAACATCCCATCTGCCAACCTATATCTCTAGAGTCCTTTAAGCAGCTAATGTGAGTGAATCAAATCATTCCATCTGTACTATATCAATATTTTGGAAGCTTTTTCTTTTCACAAATTTGTTCTTCAAAACAAAGAGTCTCGAGGTTTTTTCCCGAGATTGTACCACATTGTCTGATAAACGACTTCCCCTAATGTTCTTAATCCTACAGCCCTCTAGCAGAAGTAATAATTAGATAGAAAGGATAATTTAGGCTATGCATTTAATGTTCTGGTAAGTCGGTGTTCAACGAGACATGAGGAGGAACCATCGTTATAGAGGCAGCCTTTCCATAGACATTGGTGTCCTGAAGGTTGTACGTACAGAAACGCCTCTCAGAGGAGATTTTGTTTGTCTGCATGCTCTCACATTGCAGCTCTCGCCACATTATTATGAGCACTGTGTCAGACAATCTTTGCAGTGTCTGCTGCTTTTTGCTTTGGAGACCAGGGCACCTCTAAATTATCGCACAGGGGCTAGAAAACATACATTTTCATTTCCATAGGCAAGAGATACGCAGCATTTAGACTGCATGGACCAGAAAGATCTCCCTTTAGTCAAGTTAATTTTTGCTAGTTGCCTTTGAGAATAAATCCTAAATTGTGTGTATGCCTCACCCAGATTATTATAATACTCTTGCCCTCTACAATAAAATTAGCCTTTTTAATGTTGGCGATTCATATAGATACACAGGTGGGCACAAATAGAATCCTTCCTGAACCATCTTACATTCATTCACAGCTTCGGGTTCTTTTCACAAGGATCCTAATCATTAGAACCTAATCAAGAAAGCAGCAGCTTCAACTATACATTAAATAACAGCTCAGGCATTCATAAATGTTTCTCCAACAAGAAGGTGAGTTTATCTCTTCAATACTTAACAGGACGAATTTTTAATAGAAAAAGAAAGCTTCTACAGAAAGATGATTAATGCTAAAATTGAAAATACAAAATAGTAAACCTTTTTTTACCATTTGTGCATATCAGTAAAAATATTTCAAAGAGAATCAACCAAATTAATGGCAAAACACAATTGTTAATGCATTGTAAATCCTCTCACAGGTATCTCAGAGGAATAATAGTTGTTTATCCCTTTGCTGTGGTCAGAATATCAGAAATTGTGAAGTCAAAGGCCAATTTCTTAATCGAATGGCATTTTGAGAGCTATTTTATTTACAAATCCTGTGCAGTTTAAAACCAAAGCTGAAATAAGTCTCCATCTTCTGGGGAAGCAAGATGGCATTCTGCTAAATGCTAGAATTTTATCATTTGAAGGGGAAAAAAGGCAAAAAGAAAGCAGCCAGTGAGACCTACGAATATAAAAGCATTTGAGATCTCAGAAGGAGTTTAAATCAATGCACTGCCACAGTTACAGCACAGATGAAAGAGCCTGCTGTCTCAATTGCCAGGAAACTACTTAGAAACTCTCACTTTGATTTTTTTTTTTTTGGTAGTCCGTTACATTACTACTAAATGCAATATACGGAGACATCACTGCTTTGATGTTGTACAGCTACAACAAATGGAAACTAATATGGTAGAACAGTCAAGCTATGTGATTTGCATTTGTATATACAAATATATACCCATCAATCTTCTTACTTCTAGACTGTATATCACTGCCACCCATCTGCCTCCTTACTGATACTTCTGTTTTCATAAAAGTGACAATTATTTTACACCCATATCCTGAAGAGAGAGATATTTCAGAGGGGCGTAAAAATTAAAATTTTCTCCAAGCTATTGTCTCCCAGAACACATTCCTCACTTGCAAAGCCTTCTAAGAGTGCTTTGAAACAATTTGAAATTGGAGCACAACAGCTGCCAGACATTTACAGGATTTTTGTTCACACAGGTCTTGTGTGAGCAAGAATACCTACTCTCCTCTTGCAAAACAACACATTATTGAACAGGCTAGATTCTCTGACCTGCTCCAGTGTTTTGAGGTGATCTAGCAGTATATGAGATTATACACAATACCTCTTGTTGAGTGAAAGTACTGTAGGGAAAAACTGACACAAGCATGTCTAGATCTGCATCTCCTCTGTGGTCTCTGCTGAAATCCCAGCTATTGATGGAATAGAAATATTCCATCAATAGCTGGGATTGATAGGTAGGACTAGGGATCATTTTTGGCACCATCTTCCCCGTCATCACCTGTCCAGCTGGGATTTTGCCATATAATAATGAGTTTATGTAAAAACTGAAGGTCGCAGGGTAAGGGAGAGTGCACAGCCTGAAGAGGACTTCACTGTTTCCTCTTCTAGTGTTACAGAAAAAGATTTCTCCTCTACAAGATCTCCCAAAGGGAGAATGCACAGAACAGGAATTGCTTTACAGGGTGATCTGGTGGGAAATGCCTCACGCACTCTGTCCGAATTCTGCACCGATGGCACAGGTCTTCCATGCAGTCCCTCAGGATATGCTAAAGTTTGGACAGGAACCACTTCCATTTTTGTAGAGCGTGAAACAGAAATAAAATTTAACGCCTGGGTATTTTTTCCCATTGCTTCTAGAAACACAGGCTGTGGACAAAACTAAAAGGTCTTACACGGACAGCGCTCTCAATAAACAGTGCAGGGGATTTGCCTCAGTAAACACTTCAGAAATTGGCATCTCTTTATTGTGCAACAATTCTGCTAACAGAAAAGGTGATTACAATGCTTTGTGACTGATGTGGAAGTACTTGTCACCAGTAGTGAACTTTTCTTCAAAATATTTGAATTAAAAGTTCCAGATTCGTATGAATGTTTAATAAAAATCTTGTAACTTGTAAAATTATTTTACACAATTATAATCTCCTTACTATTTACTCCAGTTCCTCAAGTAAGATTTGTAATGTCTGTAGATGCTGTGACAAAGTTAAACTCAGTTCTTATGTTTATTTAGTAATAGAACAGACTGGTCGTTTCTTATGAAAGTCATCAGCAGAGACCTTTGCATGCCTCTCCCATCACTGTATTTTGCAGAACAGTTTTACTTAGAGCCTTAACCTGTGATTCATTTCACAACCCCATTCCCCAGTGAGATAATTTGGTGCATGTTTACCAGCAGCAAAGCAGCTATTGTGTCTTTTAGTATCTCAGACATGTCTGTATAGATTAGAATTGTAGCTTACAGTTGCAACTTATGCTGAGCAGTTTTAGATTTCAGAATACTGAGAGCACAATATAATTGATCATACACTGCATGTTGGCCTAGGTGTCTCTTTTGGGATATAAGGGGCAATCGTTGGAGTCTGGATCAGGGAGAAAGGGGGATCCAATGTTAAAAATTAAAAGGTAGCAATTCGACTACTGGGACAGAGCCAGGCAATGCAGTAAAACCAAGCTTGTGTGAACTTACTTCCCTGCATATTAGTGAAATATGAATAATACATGCTACCTTCCTAAAGAGGAAAAATGTTGCACCTTTCTCTTCTAGTCCAAGTTCTAGAGACCAACACAAGCAAGACAGCAGGACAGCACTTGTCAGCAGTACAGCTGACAGCTTTGTTGTGACCTGGACTTCACTCTGTCCCATAGGATGCTCCGTAGGGCCAGTCTCTCATCTTCCACAGAAGATACTTCCTACCTAAATGTTTCAGGTGAAAGGCTGGGTCAGTGAACAGCTGAATGTTAATTTACTCATTAAACAGATCCACTTGGATTATTTAGGATTAAGGGATATTAAACAGGTGCCATCCCTGCTGTGCAAAGTCCCAGCACTGCTGCTTGCCAGAACCTGGGCTGACTAACCACAGGAGCAACGGATCCAGGCGCGCTCCGTTTCGTGCACTCGCCTGTAAGCGGCTTCTGTTGGCCACGGGATACAACCATTGCTCCGGCACAACACAGCAGGGCTGTGTTCTCACTTGTGAAGTCTCAGTGCTCAGGTTTTTGCTTCAGGGTCTAAAGGGAAGCCCGTTGTGCTGTGCTTGGTGGGTACCAGCCCGATGCTGAGGAGAGGGGCTGGGCGGGCAGGGCTGGTTGCAGTTCCTGCTGCTGCTCCGTCGGTGTGCGAGGCATGGACAGCAGCCCTTACACTGCACTTCTCAGCTTTATCCCCTCCTGAGGTGGTTTAATAAGACATTAAATCAGAGGGGTGGCGACTGTTTGGGATACAGCAATATCTGGACTGCAGCAGAGGGGGCTCGGGCTCAGCACTGAGCTTTGCAAGGGAGGCAAGGGCCTGTTCCCAGCGCAAGCAGCTGGAGCGAAGCGGGGCGTTAATGAGCTGTGGAGATGGGCCGCTGCTGTTCTTCTGTGATTTCTCCGGATGCCTGAGTTTCAGTCTCACCTGGTCTATTGCCCTGCCACTTCTCTTGTGCTGAAAAGAGGACACAGTGTCATTTAAACTGGTGATTCAGAGGCAGCCAGGTATGATGCTAAAAACCTCTCTCTGTGGTGTAGAAATTGTCATGGCTGATGGGTCATGGCGACCTTTTATCCTGACTTTGTTCACCGCCTTCTAAAATGCAGCAAAGGCTTCTACGCTGATTGATGGAAGATATGGCAAGCCTAAAATACAAATCTCACCATCTGATTTGTGCAACATAAGCTCAGAATTTTGGAATTTGCCAAAAACATGGCAAAACTATTTCAGTTGGTTTTGTATGTGTCAATGTTTGAAGCTCTCTTGTTCTAGGAAAGGCCCATGAACAAAAGCACTTGCTTTTATCCCAGTGAAATCAGTGAAAGGCATGTCTTTGGCTAATTATCCACACCATTAGCCACCATAGTCATAAGGTTTCTACAGAAGAGGAGGATTGTTTGAGACCACGTGTTTGTTCTAAGCCTTTCCATGTCATGTAACATTTTTATTTTGTGCAGAGATTTACATTTCTCTTAAAAATTGCATTTTGCCTTCAGTTCTGGAATTTTTCCCTTGCTTTCCAGGGAAGACAAATAGTGCACTGCATATAGAATCACAGGGATCAAATAGTTAGCTCTTAGTGTGTTATTATCTTCCACAAATTTTATATTATTGAAGTTCATAATACTGCATCACAAGCTGGAAAACAGTAAAAGCCTCTTCATTTATAAGGTTATTACAGGTATCCTCGGGTGTATCTCATGTGTATACATCCTGTCAAAATATTTCAAGATTTTGACAAAAGTGTCTGAACTTGTTTCAAGTGACATGACATAGCTTTTAAGTGCATTTTTTTACAGTTTTAGTATTTTTAAGAGTAGATAATAAAAGTGTTACCCATGCACTAAAAAAAACCCAGAGAATTCCTTGCCATACAAAAAGGTTTCAATAAGCATCAGTGGAGTTTTGCAGTTAAATAACCTGTATGGGAAGTAATCATGATGCTCTCCATAATTGCCATCCCAAACAAAAAAAATACAGTCTTGAAGCCTGTAGAAGGTATAACAGACCTAATTAATGCCCACACTGTTTCTCCAGAGAAACAGATTTTTTTGTAATGTAAATGCACTGCATAGAAAATGTTATTGTGCTTATTTTCTAGTTTGCCCTTATTTTTTTCTTGTTCAGTAGTAGTATATGATATTTCCCAATGTGATGTCTTCAGGACTGCAAGTTGTATTGTTATTTCTGAAATGGGGAATACAATAGTATATTTCTGTGCTTTTTAAGTGTTGATGTCAATTATGATCTAAGTGTGTTTCCACATCCAAGAAGTGTGGATGTGTTTGTGCACATCTGTGTGCACCAAGTCATGTTCTAAAGTAGGTGGCTATTTCATTGCTGTGTTCACTATGTGTGCATGGAGTCAAAGTATTATCAGGAGCATTCCTTTACAATGAAAGCTGAATCAGAGGCTGGAAACAGTGACACATCTGGAATTTCAGAGCATTTCCAGGGACTGATAATTAATGGCACTCAATCAACCCTGCACCTCATCACTGATGGCTGATTAGAGTTTAGCTAATGAGAAGGTATTCAGACAACAGTCAGGGATTTTTTATTCAGTTGTCAGTTTGGTTGGGGATCTCTGTGGGTTTAAGTTTGAGCTGGTATCCCCAACATGCTCTAGAAGAACCCATGTAAATGGTCAGACTACTTTCTGCTGTCTGTAGCTTTGTGTTTACATGTTAAGCTCTGCAGGTCAGGGTTGACTACTTTACATGTTTATAAAGCTATATTGCTATCTCTGTTTCTAAAGCACCTAAAATAAAGTGGCCTGGCCTCCCAGTTGCACTGAGTGGTAGAAGGGTATTGTTCTGTTCTTTGCCTGGCAATGCTCACCCCATACTAACAGGTCAGTTTAATGAGTGCTGTTTGCTGAGACACTTCCACTGGATCCAGATTCATCTCAGGGCTATCCAGTGGAATGGCAAGAAACAATGGGCACAAACTGAAACACGGGAAATTCCATTTAAATATAAGAAGAAAGCTGCAAGGAAGATTTAACACTGAACCGGGTTCCCCGGAGTGGTGTAGTCTCCGTATTTGGAGATATTCAAATCCTGACTGGATACAGTGTTGGGTAGCCTCCTGTAGTTGACCTTCGCTGAGCTGGAGGTTGAACAAGATCTCAAGAGATGCTTTCCAGTTTCAATAAGTCTGTAGTTTGCTAGGTTGGGACCTAACTGGTTATGCCTGTGCATCGTGAACAGAGCAGGCTGGGGGATACACTGGTGTGTCTGCAGGCAAAGCTCTGGGCACAGGTGATGGTTTGCCAGTGTGTTGGTGTGCTCAGCAGCAGCTCCCCAGCAGGCACAGCCGGGGCTGGGCTTGCAGGTTTATCTCTGAACAGCCCTCAGGTCTTGTCCAAGGGCTGCTGCTGGGAAATCTGGGCATAACTGGTGGTATTGAGCCCTTTCTTTCCTGAACTGCAGTGGTAATATCATGATATAGGATTAAGCAGACAATAATCCTGAATTCTTGTAGCTCTTTCCCAGTGGGTTGCAGGAAGGGTCACCTGATAATCAGTAAATCCAAAGATCTTACTAATTCCATATGTTTCTCTGCCAGGATGGTGCTGATAACTGACTTGCGTTTTGTAGGTGTGCAGTGCGATCCAAAATCAAGATTTCACTGTTATTGATGACTACTGCACTGGACTGCGAGCTCTTCTTTACCTGAAAAGCATTGAGGAACTTGAAGACTGGAATGGACAGAGTCCTGCAACCATGTGCCATCAGAAAGGAAAACCAGTACCTAGAATTGCTGATCTGATGGGAAAGGTATGTTGTTTTATCGCCATTCCTGTATAGTAACACTATGTCTTGGTTTTGAATGTAATTCCATAATCACTGTATGCAGTTTCTGCTACTCACATTGCTTAATCACTGCTGCTGTCACAATTAGTCACCGAGTCATTTTCCTTCTGAATATTAACAAATACGTAGGCAGCTTAAGAAGACAAAGCTGAAATTACTTGATATGGGCTAACATTTTTACTCTTAATATGATCTCTTCACGTGATACATAACATCATGCCTTTAAAAAAAAGTATAGGGTGTAAAATTACAAATGCATTAGAACAAGTTCTGGAACTGCTTGTTTTAATGAAACTCAACTCACTTCGTATTGATCCTAATATTGTGCCAGAAGTTCCTGGGTGGTTCGGCCAGGGTGCAACATTCAGGAGACGTGCAAAAACCCTCTTGCACTGGCTCTGACCAGCTGAGACAGGTAGTCACAGACCAGCTGTTATTTGGAACACGAGATCAGGTAGGAGTGGTCCTTCAATCACCATACCTGAGCATCTCATGGTCTTTCATGTGTGCTGATGCCCAAACCCTCTGCAAGACAGGGAAGTTCTAGGTGAGGATCAGTGACACCAGACAATTTAATAAATTCTGCAAGATAATTTAAACCTAGAAAGTCTGTGATGAAATAGGATTGTAAATGACGGTCAGCATGAAATCCTAACCTCTGGACTGTCTTTCCTCTCTGCTCTAGTAGTTCCCTGCTACAAAAGCATTTTTGGAGGTTTTTGACAGATGCAATGGGTTGCAGCTGCCCCAGCCCTGCTTACCCCTCCACCGGGGCACCTGCTGATCCATGCTGAGAAGCAGGGAGGTGTAACTGGCTTCCCGCTGATGCCCAGCTGCCTCCTGCTCTAAGCAAAATACCTGCACAGCAGGGAGGCCAGGCTTTTGTTTCTGGTTACTAGAGGGGATCACTTTGAAGACTGATTTCAGTTATACATCATGCCTATTGATTATCCTTCCAAAAATCTGATGTACGACTGTTGAAAATGTTGTAAAAAGTAAAGAATTACAAAAGAATAGGATTTGGAGTGTCAAACGCCTCCAAGTCTCTGCTTATCATTGCTGATGACTGGAATTGGATTTAGCAGGAGATTAGAGACTCCTATATTGTTGTTGTTCTCTGTGGAGCTCTGAAAATTATAACATTACCTTCAAGGAGGAAAGACAATCCTATTCCTAAAGCTCTGGATAATACACTGCTTTAAAATAAACCAAGATATAAGCAGTTTCATTTTCATCTACTTATGTTAAGCAGTTAAACCAGGCTCAAAGGGTTATAGCTAAACTTCTTTCCTTTAACACCTGTGGAAACCTACACAGCATTTCAACTCGTGTTACAGATTTGTTGTAATTCTTCTTGAAAGCTGCACTCAGTGTTCGGTCTTTGTATTACCTTTGTATTTTACTAAACAGACAACCGTTGTCAAAGATGTTTCTCATGTCCTTTTGAATGAGGAAAAAAAATTGTAATTTTTAGTCTTTTTTGCTTGTCACTACATGAATAATTAACTTTAAAAAGGTTGCATGAAAATATGCTTTAAGGAAGCATTTAATAATTCAAAGGAATCCTAACTTGAAACAGGTCACATGAAAAAGAATAAAAACAAAGTCCTATGTAATCTTGTGTGGCTGGCTCTGTTAGGCATTTAAAAGACATACAGAATATAATTGATTGTGTATTCGTATTAGCACTGAATTATATCATTGCAACAGTGCTGCTAAATAATAGCATTTAAAGTTAAGCAGGCTGCATCACTGATAAGCTATTGATACATCTTAGGCATAAGCTTAGAATGGCTGTTTGTCCAGGAATGAACATTCAAGGGAAAAGGAAGAAAAATAATATAACTCTGGTAACTGGAAATACGGTGATAAATGATCCTACTAGGGGCAATCAAATACAAAGACTTGATATCATTAATATTTATAATATCCTAATTAGCAAGACTTTGCCTAAGCAGTGTTATTAGTGTAACTAATTATGTTATCATAAACTAAGTTTGCAGTATTGTAGGAATCAGTATTCTTACTTTCATAAATTATTATCAATATTGGATTTCATGTACTTGTGCCTAGTAAATTTAGTTAAGTACTGTAGTTTCATCTCAATTCAAACACAAATATCTAACTTGCTTGGCAGCAAGTCATAACACGTGTTTGTGAGTCTCTTTTTAAAATGAATTCACTAAAAGGCATGTCCTTACTCTCTGTTTGGAACAGAGAAAATAACCTTTTGGCATATTCTCATCGTTAAAATAATGTGTGGGAATGTATATGTTATATATTAAATAAATTGTGACGGTCAAAATCCTTAGAAACATAAGGAGATGTCCCAATTTGTGTTGGTGTATACCATGAGATGAAATATAGTTTCTTCAGTAAGACCTTGTGAGAAGCTAAACAGCAAATACAGATGAACATTTGCGTTAAAAAAAAAAAAGTGATTTTGCTGATCTTGATGTGTTGTGGCTTTGGGGCAGTAGATTTAAAAATATACAGGAATCATCCTCCTTTTCATTACAGGATTACTATTATTTTCAAATAGAATTTCAGGGATAGGAAGTTCAGACATTTGACATTTTAGTAATAAACAACTGAGGGAGAATTACTTTTACTTTCACCAGCATCAAGAACCATTTGCTTTCTGATTGTATACAAATTCATTGAGCCTCTACCAGTTTTCAATATATTACAGATTTAGGAGCCATTCTGTTCCCGGATAAGTATGTTCATAATGGTATCTGCTTTGATTCACAGTGCAATATTGAACGTTAATGTCTGTATTTTTATGTAATGGTGGACTATTCCTTTTATAATTCATTTTCTATCCTGGTTTCAGCATCAAACAGATGCTGACTGCAGAGTGTTGCCACAGGAGAGTGACACAGTGGAGTTTTGTCATGAGATATTGTAGTATTTGATGACCAGAGTAAACTGAAAGATAAATACCTTCTTCTAAATGGTACACCTAACCTCAGACTGAAGCTGTCTTGCCATGCAGTCACCAGATAAATGACGAACTGAACAGTCATCACTGTCAGGTGTTACATTTATCACAATAATTTCCTTCCTGAACAGAGAGGATACTGAAAGTACTGTGCTAAATAGTGTAATATAACAAGCAGTTAAATAGCAAACATAAAATGCTTTGGCTGAAAGAGAGATTCATGTCGATTAGTATCTGTTCATCCTTCTGCATTAATGAAACTAATACTTCTGATAATTTATAGCCCTTGAAATATCAGAAGTATCACAGCACTGGAAAATATTTTGGGAGCTTGAGTGCTCTTTTTCTGTTTTTCACTGTTGCAGAATCTATTAATTTTTGTATGCAGACCCTAAATCCATCATCTTTGAGCCAGCAGTATTTATTTTCTGATAAGTCTTTTCAGTAGCTTTTTCCCTTTTGCTAACACAGCAGTTGCTGCTGGAGCCATTGTCCAGGATGTCACCTGTGGTACTACACTGCCTGTAAGAGGAGTGAGACTCCACTGAGAAATGCCAGCCTCACTGGTTTCCAGTCATTGGATGATACAGTTTTCCATAGTTCCATCAATTTTACTCATTCTTTCCTCTGGTTGTAACCATATCCATAACAGCTCTAAAGAGAGTCCTATCACAGATGCTGTGTCAGACTCACAAAGGTAGCCAAAGCCAGAGTTCTGGGCTTCCTTCCTCATTGCTTTTCAGATAGTTTATTGAGTTGGGTTTTGTTGGGTTTTTTTTTTCCTGTGGGAGGATCTGACACTTGAAACCTTGGCACAGATGACTGTCATTAATATCAAGTCTGAGTCACCTTTGCATTGAATAAAAGTTGTCAGCCTGTCTCAGGTTTAATCTCAGTGTACAAATCTTGATGCTGAGATGAGAGAATGGCAAAGTAAAGATGACACCACAGTGCTTCTCACTGACTCCTTCAAGGAAGAACTTGTGTAAAAGCACACTTACCTCAGAATGAATTTAGGACTGAGATCAAGTGCATGATGTAGTCAGGAAGACAGTTAAGATGTAGTGCACACTCTTACAACCCAAAGTTTTTAGGGTGACTGCATAAACTAGAGGAAGGGCACAGTTGGTCTCCTTTACAATGCAAAATTAATAGAGTTATGTTTTAAAATAATGTTCAGGAGTTTCTCAGGAACATACATGACCAGGAGCGATAAAGATAACTCTGTTCTCACTAGGTATCTGAATTAGATTAGTAGTATTCCCCAGAGGTGCAATTTGATCCCCTGTGTGTCTCACTGTCTCACCTTGTCTGTTTGTTACAGGATTCTTTTTTAGTTGCTCACTGATCTGAATCCAGAGAGCTGAAGTGATTATGTCCCAGAAATGCACTGGTGTCAGCTGGTGATCACAGAAGTGGTAGTGTGTCTCTGTAAAATCTCCCATTAATGTCAGCTCTAAAAATCATACTTAATGCAGTGGCTGCTATACATGCCATGTATCTGGCCATGTATTCAGTTGGTAGGTGTGGGTTTATAGGAAGAAAGGTATATATGGATGTTTCATACTTTGCTTTCAGCACCAGGAGTTATGCACAAAATGACATTTGTTTTGTCATGTCTAAATGATAAAAAATTAAAAATAAAAAAAAAAATAATTTCAGCATCTTAATTCCAGAAATATACAAAACCCCAAACAAACTGTGGGTAGTTCTCCACTGTTAAGTTTGTGCTATACTAAGAATGTTAAAACTGTATCTGATAAAAACACATTTATAAACAGTGGCTTTATTCATCAGACAGATGAGAGAGAATGATGTTGTACATGCACAGTGTATGACTTCAATGAAATTTCACCACCTTAAATTTAGCAACCTTCTGATTTTCTCCTCTGAATGGACTTCCCATTGAAACAGACTTCCCATTTAGACTAAAATACTCATTTCCTACAAGTTATCTGTGGGTACTAAAATCTGAGTCTTCTGAACAGTATAAACCTGCTAAATTCTAACTGTACTGCAATCAAATCTAAATAGTCTTTTGTATGGCAGACAAAAAGCCTTGCTTTACCAACTTCAGATACCTCGCTATAAGAGACTTCATACAAAATATTAAATTAACTCTTCTATAAATAAATAAGTTAAATGGGAACTCACAGCCATGCAAGAACCACTGTTGCATCTTAAAGTTTTGTCTGCCTTCAGATTCTTCAAGACCTTTGACTACCATCACTGAGCAGAGGTTTTCACCCTTCATTTTTGGAAGTGCTCCTTGTTCTTTAGGAAAGCAAATTTGCCCAGCATGGTAAAGAACTGTTGCCTTGTTTCCATCACTGCACAAAAAGAGGCAGGAGAAACGGTATTTGTGGCTGGAAATATGGACTGTTTAACATATGTTGATATAAAGATTGCAATAAGACAATTAACATTGGGTAAAAAAAACAATTTTTCCATAATGCTATCACCAGTTCTGAAGAAGAGTCAGAGGGGAAAAAAAATAGCTTTAAGCTGTGGTGGATTGACCCTGGATGGATGCCAGGTACCCACCAAAACATTCTCTCACTCTCCTCTGCATCTGGACAGGGAAGAGAAAATACAACCACAGGCTCAGGGGTTGAGATAAGGACCCAGAGAGATCACTCACCAATTATTATCATGGGCAAAGCAGACTCAATTTGGGGATATTAATTGAATTTATTACCAATTAAAATCAAGGTGGGATAATGAGAAGCTAAGCAAATATTAAAAGCACCTTTTCCCCACCCCCCAGCTCCTTTCCAGGCTCTCCTTCCTCCCCTGGTGGCACAGGGAGACAGGGAATGGGGGTTGTGGTCAGTTCTTCACATGTTGTTTCTTCCACTGCTCAGGGATAGGAATCCTTCCGCTGATCGCTGGATCAGTGCAGGGTCTCTCCCATGGAAGACCAATTCTCCCCAGTCTTCTCCCATGTGAGTTGTCCCCACGAGCCACAGTTCTTCATTAACAGCAGTTCCATGGGATGCAGTCCTTCAAGAATAGACCAGCGTGGGTCTCCCACAGGTTCACAGATCCTTCAGGAAACCTGCTGCAGCGTGCTCTCCTCTCTCCACAGCTCTGCAGGCCAGGAATCTGTTCAGTGTGGACTTCCTACAGGGTCACAGCCCTCTCTCAGGCATCCACCCACTCCCGTGTGAGTATCCTCCATGGGCTGCAGGTGGATCTCTGCATCCCTGTGGACCTCCAAGGGCTGCAGGGGCACAACTGCCTCACCATGGTCTGCACCAGGGGCTGCAGGGGAATCTCAGCTCCGCCACTTGGAGCACCTCCTGCCCCTCTTTCTTCACTGACCTTGGGGTCTGCAGTTGTTCCTCTTCTCCAAGTCCAATTACCTCTGTGCAATAATTTTTCTTTCCTTCTTAATATGTTATTACAGAGGTATTACTGTAATTCCTGACTGGCTCACTCACAGCCAGCCATAGGCCGTCCATCACTGGCTGGCGTTGGCTCTGTCGGACACGGGGAACCTTCTAACAGCTTCTCACAGATGCCTCTCCTATAGCTTCCCCTGCTACCAAAACCTGTCCTCACAGACCCAATAGAGCTGTTTGATCCTCTTTCCTATTAGATAAAACTTAGACCTGAAATAGGCTTTCAGCCAGATAAAGCCTTTTAAGTATAACCCAGTATTGATCAAGAAACCTCTTATTTTAGGATATTATGGGAACTTGCATCAGCACACTCAGGGACTCTTGCTGCAAATGCTTGTTGGGTTGCCCAAAAATAAGGCTCTGCCAAAATATGTCTGCACCATTATCTGCAGGCAGATGAGGAAATAAGGCTTTTCCTTCTGCTCCCCACTTAGTCTTTCAGCTCCCCACCTGATGATGAAAGGCCTCCACAGGCACTGCTTCAGGCGAGAGTCTGCTGGTTCTCTGTGGGGTATCACCAGCAGTGTTTTGGGGAGCGCCAGCAGGGCAGACTCTGCACCCCACTGCACAAGTGGTCATATTTACCATGTTTGCTGCCATTGGTGAACCTCCCAGCCTTGCAAGCTGAGATCAGTTAGTGAGTCTGACAAATTTATGGAAAAAAAGGACCACTTTAAAATCTTTTTTCCCCTAATTGTTCTACTATGGAAGTTTATCTTGTGATTATCTACAGTGCTGTTTCTTACAGAGAGAACAGGTAACATAAAATGTATCTTCCCTAATGGTGAAGCCATTTGCTGTAGAAATGTATAAAACAAAAGGAGCTAGGATTATTAAAGTGTATTTAAAGTAGTTTAGTCTTTGTGGGGTTTATATGTACTGTACGCTAAATTTGCTTCAAGCATGGAGTTTAAAGTTTCAGATGCACAGGCAGTAAATGTGGCTATTAAGAAACCACGTATTCCTTGGCTGTGGCAGTTTTAGTGCATTCACTGCTGGCAGTGGACATCAAGCCAGGAAAATCCAACTCCTGATGCAAAAGGATTAAAAAAAAAAAAAAAAAAATCCAGGCACTGCCAAAAATACATAATTCTTTTTTTGTACTCTGCAGTTTGTTTTACTTAGGGAAACGGCCTGGTCATACCCTGCAGCATGCATTCATTACAGTGATCTTTGACTGGCAGATGCAGAGTAATAAGATGCATATTTTAGTGCTTATTATAATACCCTGTCCAAAAACAACTTGACAAATTTGTGATTTCGACAGTATCTCATTTTGCTGGCTGCAGTGCTCTGTGATTGCCTGGTCCACGTGGCTTCCAGATTATGCATACCACCAATACTGCTCATTAAAATGGCCACAGTTCACCAGTTTCGGTAGCTTGGAACGAACTTGGAATGAATTATGATACAACAAAGAGGCTGCTGTCATGCAGAACAAAAGACAAGCAAAAGAGAGCTTCGGCTTAATGAGGCTAAGTGAGTGTCTCCCCTGCATCACCAGCTACTTGACGGCCTTTGAGCATGGATTTTTTTCTCCACAGGCCAAAACCTTTGGTCTATTATTTTGTGTTTATGCACCTTGAGGCTAATATACATTTTAATATGCTGCACATGGAGAAAAAAATCAGCCATTAGATTAGAACATGTGCACTCCCTGTTAAGTTAATGACAGCCGAACATAGAGATAAATTTAGGTTTTCATATTTAATTATAGCACAGTGCAGTACGTTTAGCAAGGATAAATTGCACTATTATTATGCTTCATTTTTTTTGACATCTTTTCATATTAACCATGCACACTTACCCCCACTTCCTCCCCAGTGTCACACATAATGTCTCTGTGCATCATCCTTCTCTAACACCATTAATTTTTTATTCTGTATGGTTGTATATGTATTGTTGTATTTGTTACTTAGGGTTAGCTTACTGGCTGGATAAAAACCATTCAAAACAGCCCTTTTGTAAGGTGATCTCCATAGGAGTAGAGAGAGAAAAGACATAACAAGAACCAGCTTGTGTGGCCAGAAATGGCTCCTCATTCTGCTCCCAGAGCAGGGTTCCCAGCCCTTCTTCCCTGGCTGCTTTCAGTGTGGTGTACATGGTCTGACTGCAGAGGAGTAACCCCTTTCTCAAGGAACTGTATTGGAAAAACCAGAAAAACAGTGTGTAGAAGGTTAAGTGAGTTCTAAAGCAGATTGTAGTTGGGTAATATTAATATGGATGATGGCGATGTTACTATAAAATGTCTCTAACTGTATAAGAACTAAACCAGACCTAATGTTTGAGGTAGTATGTAGCATTTGTTGGGGTTCTGTACATGTGTTGCCTCAGTTTGTCAAAGCTGTTGCTCCAAGAATGGCATCAGGAATTAGGACAGACATCAGCCTTATAGAAGACAATATGAAATTAAATCTAGAGGCAAGCTGGCATGCGGTTCAGTCTTTGAATGTTCTTACCAAGTTTAATGTGAATATTTGATAGTTTCTGTGCTGCCATGGATTTGATGGTGATGCTGGACTATTTTTTATTACCTGAGAGAGCTTTAAGATTAGCTTTCAGCTTTGGTCTGAGCTATTCATGCCGCTGTAGTTTGTGAATATATGTTTGCATGCTTCACAAAATTAAGGAAATACTGCTATTTTCCAAAGTGGATTAGAGCAGGTAATAACTCACAGGAAGAAGATTTTCATCCTCCTGCTGTGTGTATAAGCAAGCAGAAGATATTATGCTACAGGCTTATTCCTAGATTATTCCTTATTGGATAGTTGTTTCGTGACAAAAGACTGTGGCTTGATGACCAGAGGGTCATGACAGGAATAATAATCACCATATGAAAGGGTGTCTGGATCTGGGTGATAAAGTATTCCTCATCACAATCAGTCAGCACTTGCTGGTGCAAGAATTTTCCTCAATGGCAGAGATCAGCTTTTTCATATTCATTGAGAGCAAATCAGTATCTCTCTCTTTTTTCCTCCTCCTCCTCTCCTCCCTCTTTCTCCGACCTTGAGTTCTGTACCAGCTTTTACTGCCAAAGAGTATTTTCTTCGTCAGGTGAAGACAGATTTTGGGGATGCTGCCGTATTTGTGGGATTGGTATTAGTTGCAGAGCCTTACTCTTTGTGTCCTCACTGAGTAAAGCCCAGGTCAGTAATGATTGATAGCTAATTGTCTGCAGTTCAAGCACTAGAAAATGGGTTGGCAATTAATTTATGTGTGCAAAACTCTTCTGCCTGATTTTGTAAGTGCAGATTTTGATGCAAATTGCATTCATGAAAGCAAGGTTGTGGCTTTCAAAATGTAAGCTATAATTACTAGTCTGAGAACCTGATGATACAAAATTCTTCCTCTAGAATCTACCCCTAGTGAGAGAAGACATTTATTAACAACATTGTGTATTTCTAAGCAGTACTTCTAACCATCTTTTAGTTCATTAAGCCCTAGTAAAATGCTTGATATTACATGAGGTGTAATGTTATGGAGTTGCAGGCTGTATCCTACAGACATCCAGATGGCTTAGAAATATCTGTGCAATCAGAAAGGCCTCTTCTGTATCTACAGGTAGCTATTATTAGTAAAACCTGCTTTTATTTTTGTCTTCCCATGTTGATTGTGGTACTAGTCACAGACACACATAGTGATGTGCAGGAAAAGACTTGGACTTTTACCTTCTGAAAGAATCATTATACCTTTAAGGTTCTTATCTAAGAAAGCTGTTTATTTGGATAGCAAGGTACTCTGTGGGGCACAGTGTCCATGCAAAAAAAGTGCAAAATTAAGTAGGTGGTATTGATCATAGACAGCAGACTTAGAATTAATTTTCAGCCTGTTTTCCAAGAACTCTTCTATTCTTATACTAGTTTTGAGAGGAAGTTTGCAAGAACATCTCTTAATTCTCTTAGAAACAGATTTGGCCCATAAGAATAGCCTCAAGTGTAGTGGCATGCACATGTGTATGAGAAGTATAGGAGTTATTTATGGAGAGGCTAAAGAAGCTAAAAGTCCTGAAGTGTCCTGCCCGAATGATGCATGTAAACATAAGAGGTGGGGAACTCAGTGATGTACAAATATTTGAAGTTTGCAATCATTGAAGAAAGGGGGGTTTTCTGATGTAGAGTGAAAACTCAACCGAGACTGATGAATTTAATTAGGAGGGGGAAAAAAAGTGTTCTGGAAAAGTAGGAGAAAAATTATCCTGATTGGAAGAAAAGTGGTTTTGTAGAAATTATGGAGGTTTCCTGCTGTGCTGCTGAGATTAACGGTGGAGAGGACTTTTAAGACTTGAATGCATGGCATCTAATGGAAGTACTGCTGGGAGAAATTTTGGGTTGTCAGGACTATGTGCTGGACTTGCAGACTTTTCCTGTCTGCACAAGCTAGACCCTGGCCCTTTCCAACATTATAGCTGCACAATAGGGGCTACCCATGGAAGCCACTGGATCCTTATAAAGTGTTCAGACAGTGACCTACTCTAAGTCACTGGAGCTGTAAGTATCTAATAGTATGCAATTGAAATGTCTTTTTGCTTAAAGAAAAAGATCAGACTTAAGGAACATGATTATGACCTTTCCCATTTACTTTTATTTTTATTGCTATAGAAAGCCCTTGAAGGTTTTTCTGTAGTCTTGTGCAGTTTTGATTCAACCACATGGGTGTCTTAGCACTCAAAGCTGTACTTCCTGAGTTTTTTATGGACAAATGGACTAAAAATGTCTTTCTGTTCCACTGTCCATGAGCCATACATTGCACAGGACAACTGTCCCCAGTACCTGAACGGAGCTGGTGGCACACCATTTCTACATGGAGAAGCTGAGAAAAGAGATTTCTTATTCATGCTGAACAAAACTCATCAAGGCCCAAGAACTGTGTTTGGGTTGTTCCAGGGAAAAATTACAGCCAGCCTGTAATCTGTTGCTCCACACTTGGGCTCTGTAATAGTTTGAAGTGGCCTGGCAAGAATTTTATTGATTTCTTGGGATCTCATTCCGGCTGATTGAACTTGGGTCCCCTGATGGTGATGTTTAAGAACACCTACCCTAGCTGTTACTAAGAAGGTGGGTCGAATCCTCTCGCAGGTAAGACCTTGTTTGCCCTTCATTCAACTCAGTAGACAAGTTTTAATGAAATAGCTCCTTTTATGTTTTATCTCATGGCTGTGCTTTTGATTTCTACACTTGTAACTATCCAGTGTAAGTAAGTCCGTATATAACCCATATATTGGTCAGGATATGTCCCATTATATACCTGTTCTTTCATTAATCATTTTGTGTCTTTCCTGTTTGACTGCTTGGAATAATTAATGCATTCTTTTCTATTACTATGTTGTATTTTTTCCAAGTTGATGATTTATTTATATAAAAGCCATAAAGTACCTTGTTTTATACATTATGTCTGGATTCATGAGAAATGCAGACACATATCACTGAATTAAAGGTGTTCTTTTAGATCTGTCAGGACAAGGTCTTGCAGTTGAGTTTAAAGTAGTTGAAGCCTAGAACCTATAAACTATAATTATATTTATTTATATTAACCATCATTACAGCATAGAGCATTATATCCTAGATGCTAATAATTACTTAATATTTTCTGAATATTTACTACTACTACTACAACTAGTAATAATAATTTTAAATATATATTAACCATCATTACAGCATAGAGCATTATATCCTAGATGCTAATAATTACTTAATATTTTCTGAATATTTACTACTACTACTACAACTAGTAATAATAATTTTAAATATATACCAGAAGGCATATTTTCTATCTCCAAACCAAAAGTCTAATCTAGTCTCTCCAGCAGTTTATCCTTGCCTTTACTGAGCCTTCTTTCAAATGCTGAGCACTTCTGACATTTTGAAATGTCATTTCAAAATTTTCCATTTGTAAATTGACAACCAGAAGACTCATTGTAAACACAGAAAGCTCTATAAGCACAAATATATCTATATTTTCGCTTTTACTAAAAACATATCACCAAACTGTAAACAGTCGTGTACCATTTCCATTAGGAAAGATGATATTTGGAAGCTTCTGAAGTTACCAATTAAAACAGGAGCAACCCAAAATCCTTTGGTGCCAGTAGCATGAGTGTGCCTTTCGTAATCACCGTTTCCTAAGGAGCACCTGAAGGAGCACGGCCTTGGGGCTGTTTTGGTTGGTGCAGAACAGGGCTAATAAATGCCTCACACTTCAGAACTCCCCTCTCTTTCTTCGCAACAAAGTCATCTTTCATTTGATAGACTGCAGCCATTTTCTTATCAATTCTGTCATAGCTTGGTTTTGACCTTCAGTCCCTGTTCTGTGGGTGGGCTTTTTTGCCTGCTGCTGGATTTTGGACTTACCAGGATAAAGCAGATGGAGGAGAAACAGTATTTACATTTTTCCGCAGGACCTAATTTATTTCTCCATTGTTTATTGCTGAGCTATTTTTGTCTGCATAATGTGAATAGTTTGCAAAGGTATTTATAACAACATTTCACTGATCAACACGCAGTCTGAAAAGCTTGAAATTCTGCCTCTCTGTCTCCATTTAAAAAAACATTTCCTCACCATCCAGGCTGTGTCTTTAGTTGCCCAGTTCCTAAATGGCAGTTTGGGAGGGGATGCCTGTGGTTTTGACCACTATTTTCACTACTGGCTTATAATTCAGCACACACCAGGAATATAATTTTTAGTGCAGAACTGAGCATTTATTGAGATGTATTTAGGTGAAATCTTAACACAGTCTATTCTAAGACTCTAACTCTCCAAGCGCCATCCCCAGCTCATCCACACAGAAAGGTCTCAATGTAAAGTGTCTGACTGGGTGAGCTGCCCTTAGGATTCTCCAGCACAAGGGGTGAAGTCCCCGACCATAAGCATTAGCCAGGGTATGCACAGCTGCTACTGTGAAAGGGACCATGCCACAGCATAACTTGCTTTCGGTTTCAAGAGTTGAGAGGCTGTGCAGTGTTATCAGTTCCGTACAAGATAATTCCATAAAGCAATTGCAATGAAAAATTGGAGACTCGAATTACATAGGTATTGGTGGATACATCAAAATCTGAGCTCATAACCAGTGTCCCTGCGTCAGTCTCATAAGGGTACTTTAATTTTCTTCCTGTCTTGCAGCTCGTAAATGTGCTTCTTTTGAGACCACGCCCCAAATGCTGTTGGAAAAGGTTGTAAAGTTTTATAGATATATTTGAGAGTATTATAAAAGTATAATAAAGTAAAAATACTGCAAAGAAATAGAAGTTATTGAACAATTGGATTAAAATTTTAGGCTAGGGATTGTTTTATTGCATATGGGTTCTACTTGGCTTTTACAGTCATGAAGGAACAGAAATTTTTGGGAGGTTAAGAAAATTAAGAAATTTCATTTTAATGTAACAATTGATTTCAATGTACTTGTAAACATTTGTTTGATCAAGTAATTTCAGTACATTGCTGAAGACTGTTCCTAGCTCAGTCAGTAAAAAAAACTCAGTTCTGACATTTACCTATTGAAAATGTTTTAGGGCGATGTGTCTAGATCAGAGATGAAATTGTTTACTTATACAAATTGAAATGTTAAGTGATTAAGTAGCATTGAAAGGAAGGTAACAGTACAATTGTATGCTGAAAAAGCAGGGGGTGGGGCAGAGCAACAGAACCAATAAGCTGAGGGTTCAGGGGAGGAGCAAGGGGGAAGGACCAGCGGGGTACAAAGAATCTACATAGGGCCGAGGAGCATGGTGGGGGTGAGCCAAACCGTCACCATAACAATGCAGAGGCCGCCTAAGGGTTCACTCCCCGGGGGAGAGTGGCTGTGGCCTCCATGTACGATAATGGTGGTGAGCAAATTGCAGATCCTTTGTCTAATCTGAAATCAGTAGCACCCCAAAATGTGCCCGCTTTCTCTGAAAACCTGGCAGAGAAAACAACACAGTTGTCCTCAGTGGTGCTGCTGTCTGTGTAACACACCAAATGGTCATCTTGAAGGCAAAGGAGGACAGTAGGAAAGTCTGCTGCCTCGATGAGTGCCAAGGCTTACCTACGTTCTCACAGACAGGAGTTTCTGAAACATAGAGTTCTCATTCTAATTCGTGGGGATTTTCCCCCTCCAAAATCAGCTGGAGTTTGAGGCATTTGAGCTTTTCCCATGGTCTCTCACTTTCTAAGAAACAGTTGCAAAGAAGTTCAAAATATTTCCAGGTTATCTCTGCCACAATAGCTCCACAGTGGCTATCCCTGGCCCTCCTTGCCTCACTTGCCACCCTGTGCCCATCTGGAGGATGCTGTGCAGCATAAACTCTGCCCCAAACCATGAACCCTGCGGTAGGGAGACCGGATAACCCTCATGGCTGGGTCCTGGCCACTGTGTGTGACCTGTGCTGTGAGACAGGCAGGGTAGCCGTGAAAATTTTATGTTGTGCTGTCTGTCTGGGCTTAAGTTCTTGAAGCATTTTTAAAGGATAATATGTGGCTTAGTGATCTATACTGGAACCAAGCTGTGAGTTGTGAAGTGAGCTCAGCCAGAAAGTTCAACTTTGTTTGCACCCCAGATGGCTTTATATGCATAAGAACAGTAAGACTTCTTAAAAGGCCGTTGGAAATTTTTACTGTGATCTATTATAGCTGATGTATCTTAAATTATTCTTCAACCCTTATCACAGCAATCAGGAACTTCAAATAGAGGTTGAAACATGCTTTGCTTTGTCTTGCTACAAGAGCATGTTCTTCTCTCCAACTTGAAAAAAATAGGAAATCTTTTAAGACATGCTAAAATACAGCATTGAAACTCAGTGTCTGTATCTGGTCTTCATGGGGGATGCTTGAAAGGAATTGGATTATTTTCCCAGGGGAACTTATGGCAGAGAGTTTGTGTATAAATTAATAGCAATGAAAGTGGTAAATTTAAATTGTGACATCAATTTCATTCTTATTTCTGCTTTGCATTTCTATAGAAGGATTTATTGTTACTGTGATTTACCTTCTACTAAGAGGTGAAAGAATGGAAAGTATGAAGTAGCAGCAGTTGTAATTATCTTCTGGAAGACTTGAGCTTGTTTAAAACACTGCAGCATGTCTGCTCAGAGACTCAAGTTGGGGTGAGCACACCAGGCCATTCTCCCTCCATCTTCTAGGCTGGATTTCCAGCATTTTCCAACAGAGCAGTTCAGGTGTAAGGTTCAGCACTCACTGAAGGAAAGATCTATCTTCCGTCTCAGATGAAGCACTGACCTCCTTTGTTGCCTCCATATTTTTTTTTTTCTTTTTCTCCCTGGCTTCCTGCATGTGCTGGCAATGAGTGGTGGTGGTGGTGGTGTGGAAGCCCCAGATGAGCCGTCCAGGCACAGAACAGCAAATAGTGCTTGACTCTTTCCCTCAGCACTGTCAGTAAAAAGATCCTTTTTACCTTCTGTGCTGAAACTCCGGGGAAGACTACACTCCATGACTCCCTGCATTCACTCCTTGGCTTGCTGGATGTTCAGCAGCACACTTTTTATAATAGTCCTGTGTGAGGTGGGTGGGTTGGCTTGAGGGCATGCACACCAATGTGGAGCAGGCTCTCATGGGACCTCAGACTCAAGTAGTGCCTTTGCCTTTCACCCCGACAGTAAAAGGCACTTTCCCAGCTTTACCTGCTCTGTTCAAAAGTGGATCTGTGTTGCTACTTGCTTTTGTTTTTACAGAAAGGAAATTATTAAAATCTTAACCAAAACCAAGCAGCCTGTCCCATACCCAAAGAACGAGAATGACAGAGCAGGTGAGACATGCAAGATAGGTGGAGTTCATTAGTTAAGAGACACTGCTGGGATATTTTAATGGTGAAGGTGGCATAAAACCTTTGCAAGGAAAGGCAACAATGTGAAGCGAGTGTCCATTTTATTTGGTTTCTTTTGTCCTCTGGAACAGAAACAGAGACACTCAGAAGCAGGCTCATGGAACCTAATTAAATACTGAAGGGGAATGAAAATGAGTTCACAGTTCTGTTCCCAAGACTCATTCCGTGAATATTCAGTTAGTATTATTTTCAGAAAAATGTAAGACATTATAATTCTCAAGATGTTTCTCATTCTTGAAGAGGGAAACTAGGTGCCTAGGCTGGTCTTGAAATATGATCCATACTTTTAGTAGTGTCATTGGAACCTGCCAAGTATTTGACGTAGGTCAGTTTTATTGTCACAAAAAATGAATCAATGGATCCCTCAATTCTACTTATTTCTGTTGGGGAAACATTTAAAGACTTTAAAGCAAAGTTTTCTTAAGGTATAAACAATTGATAGTAAATTATATTAAAGAAGCTGGTAGCAATCATCAACAGTAACTTTTTGAAGCCATTATTTCACTTAGAAAGGAGTATTAAATCAAAATATTTATGATCTCTCTGTACTGGTGTAAGTATAAGTGTTCCTGATATCAGTAGAGTGTCAAAAAGAAAACTCTATATCCTGAGATTGCTTTGTTTCCTAATTAAGACTACAACAACATTTTTAGAAGTGTGAAAGGAGCCCTGTGTGGTGTAAAGTAGCCATAGAATGGACAAACCATTTATTCCTGGTACAAGAACTTGCTTTAAGACTAGGATGAAGACACAGCTCATTCTTTGTCTCATGCTGGAATATTGTTAATTTTCTTGGTTTTTTAAAGCTGTAATTGTACTTCTATTTTGGGGGAAGGAAAAAAGAGAGAGAAAAGAGGTGTTCTTAAATGTTAAAAAATGCAGGGATAAATAACACCCTACCAGGACATACCTTTTATGGTTAACGCTAAGCTTTGTCTCCTTAGTTCCAGGAAGTCCCTTATGACAGAGAATAACATTCTTTGAAACTAGTTGGATGTTACACTGTTCTACTTCATTCTGCCTGGGCACTGACATCAGAAGTGATTAGATTCCTATAGGCACCTAACTTCAGAAAGGAGAGAAATGTCTGTACTTCCAAATTAAACGTACCCGGGAATATTCCTAGGTGCTCAGGCCAGCTGGCACCAAGCAGCCTGTGCCGATGATCAGAAGCTGTTAGTCTCCAAAGCAGGTTGGCTGCAGGCAGGCTGCCTGCTGGGAATGGCTCCTGGAGCATGCCGACTTCCAAAGCCCCTCCAGGAATTGCCTGGGACACTGATAGTCAGCACAGGCCAAAAGCAGGCAAAAAATGCTGTAACGCTTTGTTAGGATAGATGAAAACATCTTTGTGCCCAGGAACATTCCCAGACACTGATTTACTACTGTGGATACAGAGAGTATCTTGCAAAAGACTCTGAAGGGGAAAAAAAGACAAGTAATTGCGGTATGTGACTGGGCATGAAAGATGGACAGATGGACACAGAAATGAGCTCTATTAGGTGTTAGTGAAAACTGCACTCAGAAAAAGAGCTCTAACAGCCTGAGGCTCCAAAATCAAGAAAAGCAGTCAGAATTTTTAGAAAATCTCCAGAAATATCTAAGATATAATAGGATGTAATGTAATGACATAAATGTGTGACAAATATACATATTTTTGTATAGTATGACTAGTGTATGTGTTATCCAAGTATGGATGATCTGAAAAAATGGTAAGTCCCTGTCTTTCCCAATGATGCAAAGCATCTAACCCATGAGTTCATTGCATCCCAGAGGCTGAATTCAGTTTGTAGGTGGGACAAAGTTGCAGTGGTTCAGATGAGAGCACCCGGAGGTTTTGTTTACTTTAAGGAGTAGTGCAGACAAACAGCCCAGATAGGAACAGGGTTGCAGAGTGAAATAATTGATGCTGCCGACTGGTGTCCACACCGTGAGCATCCCAGGTTTTCTTACTGCCTTGTAGCTCTTGTCTGCTCTCATGAGCTAAATGCCCATTAGCAGCTGGAGCTCATTTCAGCTGCATCCCTGGAGCACATACTCAGGTTTCATTTCATCCAAAATAAAATGCAGTTTGTGCTCTCTGCAGCTGTGCTGCCATAAGAAGTGAGGTGCAGTGTGTGGGGACAAAGAAGAGATTCACGTCAAAGGTGTGCTCTGGTCTGAACTAAACCATGTGTGCAGAGCTGGTGCAGCAGCACGGCAGCAATGGAGGACTCCTGGGCACGAGCTGAGGCCACCAGTGGAGTAGAGACAAGCCCTTGACTTCCCAGGAAAGGTTTGCGTAGACAAGGAATAATTTTGTGCAGACATAAATGCATTAGCACAAAGCAGAGAAGAGAAATCGGCTGGTAATTGTCTCACGGATGGGATTTTTTGCAATGGCAAGGAGATTGTTTTGCCAAAGCTTGCTTGCAGTAGCAAAAAGGAAAAATTCACCACATCAGGAAAACAAATTGACTCAGAAAATATAACTTTACTCATATCTGGCTTTGATGCACTACACAAAAGCAAAAATAAACTTTTGGTGCCGTTTGCAGAAGCATGAACTTTAAACTAAGAGCAGCAGCACTAAAGCAGAGAGGAGTTTGAATGCCAGCTTCATAGTTAAAACATCAGTAAGTACTAGACAACAGAGACTTTGTTGCCATTTCTTGGGAGTCTAAAACTGCTGACAAAAATGTACAGCATAGAAACAATCAAAAACATACATGATAGGAGCAATCAAAATGCCAGCAGGACAATGTTGATCACCAAAAGAAGCTAACAAATTAAAATACCAGGTAGTATAGATAACTCACTAATACTCTGCTTTTAACTAAATGAAATGAATGAATGAAAGAAAGAAGCATGTGACAAAACTGGGGCAAACAATTCATAAAAGTTAAAGAACAAAAGTCAGAAAAGTTAGCTGAACTAGGCAGCACTCTGTAAGAGCCCCTGTAGCAAAGTATTTACATGGTGTTTCAAAGGTCTGGGGAATCTTCTAGGCAAAAGAAAGCTGGAAATGGACACAGCAATGCAGCCTGGAGGGCACTTGGTTGATAGAATGCCCTCAGCACTCAGAGAAAAAGCATTAAGGCTAGTGAAAGTAAGGAGAGCATAAGTCTCATTGCTGAGGTTTTCCAGAGCCACAGGTCAGATGGGCAGCCAGCCAGCTGTAGAGAAGATGGGAAGCTGTACATATGCATAGTCTTTTAGCAATTTAACAAGGCATTACGCAGACCTGAGGGTGGTAATACGCTTTCCATCTTAAAAAAAAGTGTTTTCAGTTTCTGATGCAATATTAATATATTTGCAAATGTATTCGTTGAAGAATTACAGACCTCAGTATCTACCACAGTAGCTACCTCAGTATCTTTTGAGCATCCCTTAGTGTGGATACCAGTGGAAGAAAATGTAATTTGATATCAAAACTGTGGTTGAAGAATACCAACAGTATCAGCAAGAAGAACTAATGGAGCTGGCTGTGATCACTGCCATAGCTGTGTAGGTGCAGAAACAGAACAGCAAAAACTGTAGCTGATCATGATTACATTCTCATCTATCTGCTTGAAATGACCAAGGCAATAAATCTAAAATGAAATAAAATGAGATGAAATTACATTTGACTCCTGGAGCACTGGGATAATTGCTGACCTCCTAAAGGCTATTACCTAGCTCCTAAAAAGTAAAAACCACGCAGGGTAGACCCACACCTGAAAATGTCAGTTTGAAGATTAGTGGGATTCATAAACCATCTCACAATACCTTTCCACACTTTTCATATCTGTACAGTCTCCTAAGGTGATTACTAAACAAAAGCATGCTATGAATACCACTGCTGTAATTTGCTGGAGTCTTCTCCTGCATAAAGGAGCTGTACAAAATACCCACGGTGCAGCACTGCAGCATGCAAATGCCAAGGCCATTACATTCCACAAGGCAGGACAGGGGCATGAGGCACACGTGGGGCACAGCCCCTCCAAAGAGGCTTGTACATCACCAGCAGTGTAGGAGCAGTCCAGCTCAGTTATGCTGGAGTCGTGTGTGCAAGTGAAAACGTCAATCCTTATGTTCTAAGGGCAGGAAACTGTATGAGTACAAAGTGGCCATCAATTGTTAGAAAGGATTTTATAAAGCCAGAACTAGCACCCCCTCAGTAACCACAGCCTGCAGTGGCCCGCCTTGCTCAGCATCTGGAAGGGATTGAGATGTACACCCCTGAGTTCTTACCCAGGCTTAAATCAGGACAACTGAGCAGTTGCTGCAGATGGTGCTGTGGTCAGGATGTGCCACCCTGGAAGTCCCACTACCAAACTGCATTTGGACAGTATTCAGAGCGTGGTGGAGCCTGGACTCGTTCATTCATACAAATAACCTGGGAACAAAAATCTAGTCCACTTCTCACCACTGCTACCACTGCCATCGCCTTGCAGCAAGTTGCAGTTTGCCCTGCCGTGGTGTCATGGCTTGTTGGAGTGCTCTGCACACAGAAGGACTGGGTGTTTGGGAACAGACTTACGCTCGTGTGTGTTCTCTGGAGGCAAGAAATGGCCCAGCCTTCCCGAGGAGAAGCGGCAAATCTCTCCTGTGTGGTGACTGCTCCTACCTTTGTAAGCTGCTCAGACTGAAGCTCTCCTAGGAGCTTTATCCACTGAAATACACAGCACCTCTATAAAATATGGAGAAAAAGAGTCAGGCAGACAGATGACATGGATTATCTATAATAACATAAATTATGTCATCTGTGACCTTTAGAGCATCACTGCTGTTGTAGACAGCATTAATGTAGAGAAGCGGCACTAAGTAGAAAATTTTGTTTCCCTCTCTGTCATAATGGTCGAAATGGCCACACATGATTTATTTTTGAGCTGTAGATTGAATCACTATAAATATCTGGCATAATTTTAACAAATTGAATTATGTGAAGAAATAAAAATATTATTTATTTTTACAATTTAACTGAGGATGAGATTTTTAAATATGGCAGATTTTTGAGTAGCAATGCTCTGTAGGGCTTGCAGGATCACTCTCATGTGAAGAGGTGATGTTATCTGGAACTGAGTGCAGAATGGCTGGAGACAAGAGAGTTTATTCAAGCAGCACAAAAGATGTGCCCGCTGTGTGCTCCGTTTCACTTTCATGGGAGCCGTGCGCTCCAGGGATGAAGTCAGGTGCGCGTGCCCAGGAGGGGTGGGCTGGCTGTGGGCAGCCAGTGGGACATGGTCCTGGTTCCCCCAGTCACTGCCCAGGCTCAGCCTCAGTCAGTGCAACTCCCTGCGCGTTGAGCCACACGGGGAGGCTTCGCAGCACCAGGACAGGCGTTTCTTGCAAGTGTCATTTACAGGGTTTCTTGTGCCACGTGAGCCAGTTTGACCTGCAGAATAGCCATGATGAGTACTCAGTGACAAGTGATAGGTGAAGTTTATGTATCTCCTTTGTTTATCTGCATGGAGCACATGAGCAGTGAAAAAGGGACTGGCCTGTTCAAGCAATATGTGATCATGGTTATGCTTAATAGGGGAGGGCAAGCTGAATGCATATGTTCACAATTTGTGCCTAACAGTACCTAGATGATCAGAACTCATTTTAAAGCTATTACAGTAATTTAAAGCAAGGTAGTTTTTAGAAATACATTTCTAATGATTTGCATGTTAGATTTTTAAAAATCAAATTCTTCCTCTGATTGATTTGAGTGAAAATCTAATCAAATTAGCATTTTAGAATATATGACCATTGTAATGCCATATATATTCAGAATATAATGATACTTCAGATACTTTAGCTGTTATAAAGACAGATAAATATGCAAGAGAGGCACTGTGGGGGACTTGGACTCTAATGGGGATTCTTCTGGTTTTATACATTTGGGTTTTATATAGTGTCTGTTTCTTTAGTTTCTTTTACCTACATATTGGTGTCTCCTCACTACTTGATGGTGATATAAGAAGGAGTTATATCAGTATAGTGAAGCTCTCTTTTGTAATGTATTATTTATATTTGATTCACAAGTTCAATGTAATAATAATTTTAGAGTGTTTAGCAATTACTTATTTCTTTTCAGATCTGTTTAAAAGTTTTAATAGATTGAAATTATAAAAGCTATTATCACTTTCCTTTAGTGCACCATTCCAATTTATTCATCTAGATATATTCTTTTTTTTTTAATATCACATGTTTTGTGTTGCTTTGTCTCATTTTCAAAGGCCTTAATCAGACCAGAATAGCCAAACTCGTCATAGGGGATTATTCAGCATTGTCTCATCCTTCCTCTCACTAACTGAAGTGGGAATTTTGACTACTGAGGGTGGAAGTACTTGCTATTAATGCTAGAACTATTTGTATTATGACTCTTAGCATGAGATCTAGTGAGTTTAGGATATTGAGGTGATGATGAAAAGCATTGTGTTATTGAATTTGAAGACTAAAAGGCAGCGGTAGGCTCCTTGGTCATAACTGCAAGAGTTGACTAGAGCTCTTTTGTCTGCACTGAATACTTTACATTTAAATTAGGATTGTGTGAAGTAGAGATGGAAGGATTACATGTGTGAGAGATGAATGAGGGAAAGTATTGTAGTCTGTGCAGGAGGAGGATAAGTGTTGTAGTTCATCTGCCATAAGAGATGGATTACAATGAATCTGAAGAGGAAGGAGGCTTAGATAGGAATTATTAGCAGTGGTTTGCATTTAAGTAATCTATTAGTTCAATAATATATGTATAGTTATGCAGTGTGTAGTCTACCAGGGAAAAGTGGAGTTTATTTCTAGATATATGGAAATTATATGCTGTTTACTGTATAGACATTTGGTAATAAGTCTGGAGCTTCCATGCAAAAAAATAGATCAAAACAAAAAGACAGGATAAACAAAAATCAAAACAAAACAAAAATCAAAACAAATGCAAAGGATCCAGCAGATGGGAAAAGTGTAGGCTCTTACCTCTTTTGGAAGGTTTAATTGCTAGCAGAAAGTACTTGACAGGCAAATTTTCAGCTGAAACACATACAGCAATGGTGGAAATGCACTTTCTTTGCACACAGGGGAAGCAGTAGTTATTTTACTGAATGTACTGAAAGCCTTGTAGAGTGGCTTTCAGAATCCCAGTTTCTTCCAGAGTCCGGAAGAGGAGGTTGCTGGTTGCCCTCTCTGTTTAGTCTCCCATTCCCCCGAGAGCACGAATTTGGTGGGCAGTACTGGCTGGGCTGTGAATGTTTTCTGTGCCCGTGGTGCACACATAGGCTGTCGGTGAGTACTGCAGCGGGTCTGGAGCTGTATTTCCACCGGGGGGGGGGCTGGATTGGAGTGTGGAAGAGCTAAGGCAGATGCAGATATTGCTCTTTTCATCTCCTCTTGGCCACGGGGGTTATTTGCTGGGCCCTGTGGTAATGTTGAGTTGCTCAAGGAGCTCTTGAACAGATTCAGATGGGTCATACAGGCAGCTTAAATGCAGCTTCCTTGGCCCTCAAACAGGGCTATGCTGCTCCTGGTAGACCCAGCTTTAGCACAAGTGGAATTAGCAAACTCAGCTTAATGCTCACCTTGCTGGGTCAGCAGTATCTGTGATTGAGAGGCCAGTTGGTAACTACTATAGCAGCAAGGATATCCATGATTTCTCATAGTTGTAAAAAGAGATTTATTCTTCCCCTTTAACAGTCTCGCTGGCATCTCTGAGGCTTCTTTGAAAGGGCCTAGAAAACACAGTTCTAGGACTGCTGGGGTCAATCCCATCAGTACATGTAGCCCCAGAAGAGAAGGGTTAAATCCAAACAAACATGATTTTAGCATTGGTCTCAACAGCTCGGTTACCAGCCAGCTTGGAGAAGGAAGTGTCTAGTAATGGCATTTTCCATGCGATCATGTAATTTACAGCATTGATATAAGAAGTGCATAAAATGAATGTGTAGATACGTGTACAAATGGTATAATAGATACGCATGAAAATGTGAGTACTGCACTGATTATTTTTGCTTATGTATCAGTAAAAGTAAAAAATCTTGTTTGAACAAAGTTTTTTCCAACACTAAGGGTCAACTGATACTGATTCCTGTCTCCTAAACACATTTGAATACAGTTATATTTGCTTGCCTGACAGATATTTGTTAATAGCCATTCTGCTGACATCTTCTTTATGCTCCTGCTTAGCTGACAGAATTTCATCTGCATAAATGGGTGGAAAGTCCTTTCCTCACGTGTCCAACAAACTGGAGACAAAGTGCCTGCCAATGTTTTAATTTCTTTTCCATGTTCTGGTTAGAGAGTGAGAAGAATGCTTTCACTCCACAGTGTCATGAATATGGTAATCTATGGAAATCACAGAAAGCAGGTACTTAAGTTAAGCACATACTGTACTACAGGAATCCCTGATGAATTCAAGTCTCTTCTGTTTAGAGAAGATGTTGTTGTCTATTAAGTGACAGACTGCCAGATGTTCATGAAGTAGCACAGTAATGTGTATCAGTATCTTCTTTTCTTTACCCCAGAAGGTAACATTTTCTTTATCATCTATGTCATCCTGGCTTTTGATTGTAAATGTCTAAGCTTGCTTCAAATATTAACTCTTTTTTGTTTTATTGATGAATATTTCATGACTTCAGTACATTTGTAGAATGTAAGTTGTTGCTGCACTATAGTAAGCCTATAATCCTAAAATCTTTTCCCTCACTTGGTCTATATAAACCAAACATTTGAGTTAGAACATGAAGAATATCTTGTTTCTGATTTGGAGCTAGAAGAGAAAATTGTGGTGGTGTTAGAAAAATTACAAAAGAAGAAATAACTGTTATTTTAAATAGTATTTTTATCTGCACATTCAAGCATGGCACTACATATCTCATGGTGAGGTCACTGCAATGTTTTCCTAGAACACACATTAACGTTCCATTTAGTCTCAGAGTTACTGAAGGGCTGGGGGTTAGCTCACCCACTTTAAATAATCACAGTTTAAAGAGCAGGCAGAATAGTTGAGTAACTAAATGCAGTGGTATACACACACACACTGTGGGCAGCAGAGTTTACAGAACAAGTATATGGGCAGTAATTGCAGATTACCGAGACAGTGCTGTTTACCAAGCAAATAAAAGTTCCAAGAAAAAAAACGAAAACAACTGAAAGGCAGAGTTCATTTTTTTTCTGAATAATTGTTGTATTCCATCCTTTATTTTTATGGCATTCCCACATCATTAAAGGCACTGATGCCAGAAATGTCTCAGCTCTAAGAAACAGAGTCATGAGAACCCTTTAACACAAGGGACAAAGTCCTTGTGGCTTCTTGCTAATGTAACTGCTGCAGCTCCAGGGGTTGCAACAAGTCATGTTGGCCCAAGAAACTCTCTATCAGGTGGAAACTGGTGGAGTGAAGTATCCCATCCTCTGCATGACACTCTCCTGCCCACGTGCTGTGGGGAGGACTCTTGCAGGATTCCCTGTGGAGGTGTTGACATGAACCCTAGTGCCAGCTGGATGGCTCCTTCATTCCATGGGCTCTGACCACTCAGTGTACGGGACTGACACAGAGAAAAGCAGCCATATAAGAGGATTTAGCTCTGAATGCCTGAATGAATAAGAATGTCTAACAGAATAAGAATTCACAGCTTTACTTTCTCCATTGCCACACAGTTTTCATTAGTTAAGCAGTTTACCCATGGGAAAAGCTTGTGCAAAATATTCTCTCCATATATCTATGAATATGAAAATGTGTGTTATTTGCCACCTTCAGAGGAAGAATTCAGAATTCAGCTGTTGTTCTTATTATTGGGTTTTTGTGGTTTTTTTATTTTCCCAGAAGGAGCACAAGCTACCTTGACATTGTGACAAGATTTTGTTGTTGTTACTGGTGCTGCTGTTGTTACTGGGAACTTGTGTTTTCTTTCTCTCTGGAAATGTTGGAGTCATGTTTCACTGTATTCTCTGAGAATAAGGAAGAAAGTAGATACCATTTCAGGAAACTTCATAGTAATCTTTCTGTTGTTGTTGTTGTTGTTGTTGTAAAGTTGCAAGAGGATGGAAGTAGACCACTGCTTGGAAATTGTAGCACAGTGTAAAGTATGTATGTGCAGTTATTACATATACATGCTGTATGCAATAAGGATTCAATTATATGCAGCCATTTTGAGCACATCAGACTTTAGAAAGAATAAATAAGGATTCAGAATCAAGTGGGGAAAAAAAGATTAAAATTGAAGCTGCTTTCTTTGGAAAACTTTATACATCGTATACAGAAATTTTCCATGAACAAATGGAGGTTAAACATTACTAAAACCTTTGTACTGAGGGCATATAAAATTACCTATACAAAACTGATTTAAATTCTTGTAGCTTCTGGGCAGGGCAACTGTCTACCTCACTTAAATGTTAATGTTTCCCTTATCTGATTGCCTTTCCATACCATGCTCCCACGTTCAGAGATCGTTCAGAGGTCATGTTTCACCTGTTTTGCTCTCCTCAAAGCTATTAATTTGTGTCTGCAATCTTCACACCTTTAACTGTGTCTGAGGTAGTCACTTGGCTGTGTGGACTCCCAAGGTGTTTCACTCTTAGATTTTACCTGCCTTGCTGTTTGTCTCCCCAGTTCTCTGAAGCCAGTCAGAAACCTTGCCAGATGCAGTCCCGCAAGGCAGCAAAGGGATGAAGCCCAGCTTTTCTGCTCATTTACAGAAGTGGCTTTTGGGGAGGATAGTAAAACCAACCACAGATCAGCTGTTCTTCATGGGAAAGGAGTAGTCAGTATGGATTTATGGAGGGGAAAATGACTGCCTTGGTAGACTAGAGGGCAGTAGGTGTTACCTTTAGCAAGGCTTTCAACACTGCCTCCCAGAGACAAACTGGTGGAACCTGCTGTAGCTGATACTGCTCTGAGCAGGGAATTGGACTGGATGACCTCAAGTCATCCTTTCTGATCTCAACCACTCCATGATTCTGCCAAGGTCATCGATCACCTTTTTCTTCCCAATCATTCAGAAAATTTTTATTTTCTCTTCCCTTATTCTGTCCTCTGAGGGAAAGCTGTTGGTTAAGAGATTTCAGAGAAAGACCTGTTCAGGAAAACAAGCCATAGAGAAGAGTCATCTCTTGTTTGATTTCTAAAACATGCTAGTACTTGCCACTATGTGGCAAAGTTTTGCTGTGACAATTATCCATCTGTTTATATAGCTATTAAATATGTGGACCTTTGTTTGGTGCATCTCTACTGCAACCAGTAGAGAATATTTCAGCAGTGCTATTTGTGCTCTCTTTAAGCAGTTCAGTTTGTCATATGTTTTTCAGTCTTCATTCTTGTTCTCACCTGGTTTTTCTATTTGCAAGTAGAGACTTCCACATTTCAAAAACATAAAGTATGTGAAATGAGACAATTTGGCTTCAGTTTCATTTCCAGATTCATGAGGGATATTGTGTCACTTAAAATTGTTTAGATGCAAAAAGTGCAAAAGAAGTATTGGAGAATGAACATATACACACCTTTAGACCTTAGTCTGGAGACAACACTCAAGTATAAAAGGAATGAGATAATTACATTCAATGTGGGAAATTCACATGAGAGAAACAGTATTTTTTAAATATGTTGCCTCATCACTAAATGATACTGCTACCCAAAATGTCCATTAGCCAGTGATCCCTAGAATTATTTAGGTAAGTTCTTCCTTTACCTTGTGACCACTTTTCCCTGATAATCCTTTAGTTAAAGTTACTGTGTTCCAGTGTTCTTTTTGCTGCCATCTCATTAGCATACACTTTAAATCCACTGAGTACTGTAGGAGGCTGTTGGCTTATTTTTGGTTCATGATGACACTTAACTGTGCACAGTGAGCTGACCGTGGCTGGATGTTAAGTGCCCACCAAAGCTGCTCTGTCACCCCCCTCCTCAACTGGACAGGGGACAGAAAATATAATAAAAGGCTTGTGGGCCATGGCAATCATGGTTTCATGATTTTCCTTCAGTGAATCCATGCTGACTAGTCCTGATGACCTTCTTGTCTTCCCCTTGCCTAGAGATGGCCTCCAGGATCAGCTGTTCCATCACCTTTCCAGGATTGGAGGTGAGGCTGACCGGCTGTTCCCTGTGTGCTCCTTGTCCTTTTTGAAGACTGGTGTGACATTCGCTTTCTCCCAGTTCTCGGGCATCTCTCCTGACTGCCATGACCTTTGAAAGATGATTGAGATGGCAGCAATCTCTGGCAGTTCCTCAGTACTTGTGGGTGCATCCAATCAGAGCCCATGGACTTGTGGATGTCAAATTTGACTAAATGGTCTCTAACCCAATCCTTGTTCTGCCTGCTTTCCTGGGTCAAGGATTCCTGAGGGCTGGATTTGGAAGTGAAGACTGCAGAGAAGGTGTTCAGTATCTCAGCCTCCTCTGCAACCCCTTTCAAGGTTCCTTTTTCCATTCAGTAGCAGCCCCATGTTTTCCCTCGTATTCCTTTTGCTACTGAGGTATTCATGTTATCCCAGAGGCACTCCCACCATTCCTGATGGGCTCAGCCCTGGCCAGTGGCAGGTCCCTCTTGGAGCCAGCTGCCCTTGGCTCAGACAGAGGAGAAGCCTCTCCCAGAACCCCTGTAGCCCACCACTACCAAAACTTTGCCATGCAAGCCCAATACACTGTGCCAGCTGAAATCTGTGTCTTCTAACAGTAGATGGCATCCAGCCCCTTAGGAGCAGACAGGTCCCAAATAAGCAACCCATGACTGCATTATGGGGTTTCTTACATGTATGGGAGACATACATGGATTTTCCCAGAGTAAGGATCAGATCAGTTTCCAGGTTAGAGACAGGTCTGGGTCATCTGATGCCTATTGCACTGCCCTGTTCACCAGCCTGTTCCGCTGCTTAGGCTGCTTGCTAGTGTGCCCATAAAAACTGCTGCAATCTGAAGTGCAGGATTCTCTCTACTTTTAGCCATTAGGAAACAAGCGCCTTTTTTAGTTCATAATATGCTCAATTACCTTTAGATTGATCTGTGAATAAATTATAATCAAAACAGACTTACTCACCTTAAAGCTCTCTGGCTTAAGGTTTCATTGTTGATTCATTAAGTTGTCAGTTCTCTATTGGCAGGGTAATGCCTTTTTATATCTGAATAGAGACAGGTTTAGTGGAAGATACTGTTATCTTTAAATGAGCAGGATTTAGTTTTTTTGGTAAGAACAAATTCATCAATGATGAATCCCCAGAGAAAGTACTGAAACAAAAATCATAATGTTGCTGAAGATTTATACAGTTCATCAGTTAAAAGGCAGCTTTTGGAAGCAGAGGTGGGGGAAGGATTTGGATTTTTGTTTTCTTTCTGTAAAATACTCCAGCAAAATATTTCAAGCTTACAGTTTTGTGATAATGCAACTATAAACAATGAAATAATTCCATTTAATGTATTTATTTAGACTCCATTCTTGATGTTATCCCTCCAGTAGAAACACATTGAATTACGCCTATATAGAGACAGATGGAAACAAATAATGCAGCTATAGACATCAGTGATACAGATATATAAGTAGACAAGAATTATCTAATTACTCTGCTTGTTGCAATCTTCTAAGCACTTGCTATGCTCCACATATTCATATGGTTGTTTTTTCTAGGCAGATGTTGGTATGACAAAGATACCAGTGTATGGAGAGTTTAGTGACACTGGAATATCTGGAAATTAACAAAATAAAAGTACTGTATAAAGATTTCAAAAGCAAACAGAGTTAAACACACCAAGCTCTGTGCTAGTGCTTTCATTGGGAATTTTGTTGTTTTGTTTTTCCCCCATGTGTTTAGGAAGTTGTCCCCTGCAATGATTAGAGGTGATTTAATTTTAAAACCTCTTCAGTATCCATCTCTTCTGCAGTTATTTCAACATTTTTCCACTTGCTATATCCAGTAACACACTTCATTAAAATATTTTTTGCCATTTCATATGGCCTTTGACTGCAAAATGTTTGAAACTGCAGCTCTGAACAATAAGCAGTCTCCTCAACATTCCATATGTCTGTGCATTACTCATAAGGGGAGCCATCAATAAGTCCTTCCTAAGCTCCTGAGGCTACATTTTCATGTATTATTTATTGCTATAGAAAAGATTGCTGGTTTTCTGTGTTGTTTAATGAAATTTGGCTTGGCTGCTTGTGAACTACTAGACCCCAAACACAAAATAACCAGGCCATTTGTATGAGCACACAGTCACCTTCTGTGAAGTCAGTGGAAGCTCAATGTGCCCAAGCCTAGACCAAGACCTACGTGTTTTCTTAATTGTTTTAATTCCATTTAGCCAAATTCTTGATTGAAAAACAGCAGTGCACAGCAAATATGAAGGCTGGATGATGCTTCTGTAGATTACTTATAACTTATTTTTTAAATATGTGGATTATATTGTTTAATTTAACTGCACGCATGTCATTACAAAACATCTTAATTATGGAAATGAAGGTATTGCACACTTCTCAAAGTGCCTGCTGTCCATTCCAGCTAGCAGCTATGTTAGATATAAAAATCTAAATGCTTCCATTTCACAACTATGAAAATTAATTAACCTTTGTAATTCACTTTTCACCTATACACAAAAATAGATTCTTCTTCCACACTTTTCCTTAGATCACCTATTTAACTTCAATATTCTTAGTGTTTCTGTCTGTAGAAATTGGGAGATTTGGCATATATTAAGAGAACAGAAAAGTAAAGGATTTATTCTGCAAAGATTTGGCTGTTGTTCCCAAAGATGATCTTCAATCAGTCAAGCCGTGAACAACTGTCTCCTCTCTCTAATACTTCAGTTAAAACCTCAGCAAAATTAGCTTTGCTACCTACTCTCAAAGTCAGCAATTCAATTCCTGGCCAGACAGGAGAGAATCCAAAAATGCTTTGTCATCAGGTCTCCTGCCCCCTCAAACCAAAGTTGTTGGCATCAGCACATAAATTATGGAGAGGAGATAGATCCTCAGTGACACAGCTACTACTTATTCGTAGCCGAAAATATATTTCTCATTGATTCAGCCTAGTAGACATACAAGAACACTTTTTATCAAAATTTGTAATTTTTAGAATTCTGCAAAAAGTTTTAGGTTTTCTAAAAGTCATATAGAGAATTGAGTTTATGTACGTGTGCTTTAGAGCCTATTGATTAGACTGGAATTAGACAAATTCTTCCTTCTACTCATTTTGCTGTTTAAAATAATTCTGCTTTTTCTGCCTTACTTGACATCAGTATGTAAGGCTTACTGCTGTTTGCTGGAATTCTCAAAGCCTGATTTTAAGATGTCCTAGAACATTTCATGTACGGCAACTGCACAGAAAGGAAAGTTTGATGCCTGTAAGGAAGCCCTTGAATATGACATGCAGGAGCAAAGTTCCCACTGATCAGATAAAATAAGAGCCAGCGGGCAAACTCAGGCTACCTCAGCATTTGGGACACATGGGATCTGCAGCACGCCCAGCCCTGCCTTGCTTCTGCCCAGCCTGTGGCTGTGACCCAGAGCAGGGCTCAGTCCCAGGTGCGGGAGGCACCTCTGGAGAGCTCCTGGACGTGGCGAGGCCGGAGCTGACTTGCTGTTAAAAATGTGCGGAGACCACAAACCAAACCTTGGAAGCAGGAGAGCGTTCCAAGGGCCTCACCGTCTGGCTGTATGCTCAGAGTGCCCAAAACCCAGCAGACAAGAAAGCTTTTGTTTGTCATAGCAAGAAGCCTGAGGTGCCAAGGTTGGGTATTGTGACTGACAGAGATCATTGAGGAATTTTTCTCCTGTGGATTAGCAGAAGAGCAGAGTAACCTCTTCTGGATTTACTTCATTTTAAAAAATAATAATTTGTAAATTTTTAAATAATCTGGGGTTTAAAATTCACATTGAAATTCCCTCTTAAAAAATTGATAAGCACAGCAGTACTGTATCTTGTTCGATATGCTCTTTGAGGTTGTATTATTAGCGTGAATTAATGCCAGCAGCTGCTCAGGCTGTGTATCCCCTGTTACTACCTGCTGCTTTCTGCAGTACTGCTGTAGCTTCTGAACAGGCTTGAGTTAGGTGGATAAAATACTTCTGCAGAATAAGGAACTAGTTTCAGAGGAGGAAGGGCATGGTCTATTGCATCAAGCAAAAGTCCATTTTTCTACTATGTTTCGCTCACCTAAACCTGATTGTGGCACACTACAGTTGTCCATATCTCTTCCAGGTAAGCAAAAGGATTTTTTTTTTTCCAGGAAGGTGAGTGTTTTAGGAAATTTCATCCAGCTCTTCCATGTTCTTGGGTGACACACGAGTTTTGCAATCTTCCCTTGGAGTTTGCTTAATTGTTAAAGGACTAAATGTTGCAGAAAAGATTGCAAGTGGGACATAGAGAAAAATTAGGAGATTATAATGTGTTTCAGGTCATTTGGTGTTTGTTAGCATTACTTTGCCAGGTCAAAACAGCCTTCTGTTATCACACTGCCAAATACATGTTCGTAAGCTTTAAAAATATATATTGATTTATTCAGATATTGATACAAATAATCTTAAAACTTAGAAGGTGGAACCCTTCTAAGTAAACTGATAATTTTACGATACCTTTCCACACAGTATGAAACGAAACAGAAATAAAGTTACGCATTTGAATTATTTAACATGATACATTTTTATATATAAGCAAGTATGCAATGGGGAAATAATAGACTGTTGGATGCTGACCTGCAATTCAGCTGTTTTTCTGCTGTGAGATATTAATATTTTAATATTCAGTATATATTTCCAAGTCAGATCCCAATGTTCATATTTGATTTTTATTCACTTCTCACTCTGGTGCAGTCTTACTGGTTTCAATTTCAGCTTCCTGAATATGAAGCAAGTTGCAGTCAGCATGGACTTGAGGTCTCACCCTTGGGATCAGACTCATCTTTTTACTACACCTGCTTACTAAGCATAATCCTGTTTACTGATTTTTGTTTCAGAAACTGCCCAGTTTTGGGCCTTACCTGGAGCAACGCAAAAAGATAATAGCTGAGAACAAGATTAAACTGAAGGCACAGAACTTGGCTGCTGAGCTTCCTGAGAAAAAACACTTTGTTCCGAAGAAGCCCATTCCAGCAATCAAGGTAACAAAAATACATGCATAAGAAATGATAGGCAGTTGACATGCACAGTCATTTCTAGCAGTTTGAGTTGGTTATTACTGCTTTTAAGCTTGTTAGAGGGCATCAAAGACAAATCTTTATGCAGACTTTCTAGCTTTTAACCAAAATCGATGGGAAATTATTTGTGATGTACATGTATAGGTATTTCCTTAATGTCACTTTTCAGAATGAAGATATTCAGGCAATGGAACAGTAGTTGCAGATCAAGCAGGGGTAATGCCTTGAAGAACAAAGCAGAACTGTTTAGAATTTCTTTCAGTTTGAATACTACTGTATGAGCTGTTTTGCATGGTACCTTTTGATTACTTGCACTGTGCTAAATGCCTCCATCCCTCATGTAGGATCAATGGCAAAGGCTGCTGTTCAGTACATATAAAAGCTGTGTCACAGGTTTAGAGATTGAACTTTTAAAGCTGGAGAATGTTTGTCTAAGTAGCTGATCCACCATCTACAATGAGTAAATGTCAAGGTAAAAATACAACCTGTGACCCCTATCTACTGTATAATCCATACATTGAAGCTTTTCCCTTCCCTTAGGCAGTCAATAAATATCAATAAAATGAAACGGCATGAGCTAATTATTCTAGGTGTTCACTTTAAAGCTTACTTAAACTTTAAGTCTGGATAGGAAAAGTATTTTTTTTTTTTAATAAGGATTCTCATGTAGACCATTTATAAAGCAATATGAAAATTATATCTTTGACCTTGTTGACTGTCTTCATATATGGGAGAATATCAGATATCTACATGATCAGACATGTAAGAATTCTTGAAAAAATAAGGCCAAGAATAAAAAAGAACATGAGCTGTGGCTCAGAAAACCACGTAATTCCCAAGAGTATTTTGCAGTTTACTGATACATCCAGTATTCCAAGCTAACTGTTAGAATGGCAGAACCAGACAAGGAGAAATTTTGAATTGTCTTCCTGTTTAAGTTAATTAGTTTGCCACTTCTGTAGACCTCTCTCAGGTTTTTGGATTGCTTATTTTGGTTTATGTTATGCTTTTGAAAATCCCTTTCTCCTCTTGTGCTGAGGTTCCCTTCTATATATATATATATATACATACAAAAAGTTCCAAAAAACAGCAATCTACTCTTTTTTCCTTACTATGATGAGCATTTTCAAAGCCTGCTTGACCTCAGAGGTTTCATGGTTCTGTTCTCCTTGCAGGGAGAGTATTGATGTAGGGAAAAAGAGAAAGAAAAAGCAACAGCCAATAACTGCATTTTCAATGAGATGGCTTGCGTCTGAAAACAGCAGAAAACCAAAGAAATGATAACCATCCAAAAGCAAGTAAACTGAATGAAGGGAAAAGTTTAGCAAGAGGGAAAAACAGACATGAAGACTGAAAAAAACCCCCACAAAACATTAAAAAATTGAGGTCAATAATTTATCATGCCTAACTCCAAGTAGAAAAGCAAAAAAAGATCCAAGTATTAGGAGATGGATTAAAAAGAAGAAAAGAGAGCCCACTGCAGGGAAGAGGAAAATGAAAAATTAATTCCCCCAAACACAAATATTTTTTTTTACACAGCTGTTGAATACTTCTGAGTGGTGTCTGAGGAGTTGCTCAGCCAGAGAAATCAGGGTATCATCTTCCTGCCCCCTTGTGTTAAATGTGACTGAAGCTATGGCAAGGAGCCAGGCGTTGCCAGAGCTGACTCCTGGCAGTCTTTCAGTCTGGCCATCTCTTTGGAAGGCAGAGTTCCCACCGTAAGGACACCACCAGCACTGAGAGGTGCTGCACTGGGTTTGCATGGCAAGCTCTGATGGAGGTGGGGCTGCGGGGTGGCTTCTGTGAGAAGCTGCTGGAAGCTCCCCAGGGCCTGGCAGAGGCACTGGCAGCCAGCTGCAGGACAGGGCCAGTGCTGGCCAAGGCCCAGCTCTTCGGCACCGGCAGTACTGCTCTGGGATAACGTATTTTAAAAGGGAAAAAACAGCAACTTCAGTCAGAATATGTGAGAATGTGTGAGAATATGGGCTCTTCAGGGCCTCCTTGATAGAGGACCATGAAATAAAGCCCTGGAGGAGAGAGAGGCACAAGCAAGCTAGTAATATCCAAGAATCACGTCTTCCAAGCTCAGGAGTGATGCACCCCAACAAAGAGGAAGTCAGGGAAAAATTCCTGGAGGCCTGCAGAGATGTACAGTAGCTCCTGGACAAACTCAGACACAACAAGGAAGCCCTCAGAGGGCGACCAAGATGATCAAACATCAGGAGCACTTTTCCTATGTAGACAGACTGAGAGACTTGTGGTTGTTCAGCCTAAAAAAGAGAATGCTCTGGGGGCACTCTAGACCCCATTCCTGTGCCTAAAGGAGAGAAAGGTGCCCTTGAAAGAGCTATGACCCTTGCATTGTCTGGTTGTATTTTTGGGGGGTTGCTACAAATTAACCTGACGCCTCCTCAAAATTTCCTCGTCCGTCTAATTGGCTGTTGGGTTAGTGATATGTAAATTCCAACACTTATATAAATTCCACATGCTGTCAAATTGCCCTTTATTTGTCAATTTAAAACCCCTCTGTGATTATCCAAAATCTAATTTACTTTTGGATGTCTTCTCCCATGGCTTTTCTCTTTATTTTCTCTATTTTTCAATATTAATTGAAACCGCACATTTTGATATTTGGCTGAGGTGTTTTTTTCTTTTCTCACTTGTCTGTAATATTAGATATTATGCTCCATGTGGGTATGTGCCCTGGATCTTTTCAGTTGCAGTTTTGTACAGCTCCCACAGATGTATTTGCGTACCTCAGGTTGCCTCCTTATTGCTTTAATTTCTTTCCTTATATGTTCCTGTGTTTTTCTTCCTAATAATTTAGTTTTGTGTCCTTCGGGGCCTATACCACAATATTCAGTCAGCATTTATCTGTTTATTTTATTTCCTCCTTTTTTGTTCCGGAAGCCTTGCTGTAGAGATTGTTTGGTCGTTCAAACATTCTGGCACAGCTCTCTTAGCTAGGGCATGACATGCTGTTCCACCTGCTGGAAAAATATCCACAGAGATCCTCAAGCTTAAATTCCTTGGGTTTAAATATGTTTCACTCTTGTTTGTACAGATACATTTACATGGTCTTTTGCCCATACATATATGCAAGTCTTTTTTTGCTGATGTGTAAGCACCCGTCTAAAGGCCAGCACTGCAGGGGCATTAGCCACATTGCTGTACTAAATCTCTAAAAGCCTCTTGAGAGGTGAGGAATACTGAAGTAAGGACAGCTGTATTTTGCCATAACTGTTTTGTACCATTTGGATCCTTGCTGGCATATATGTGTTTAACATGAGTAGTTTTACCTTTTGCTTGCCTGCCTGGAAAAGACCATATTGTAATCTTCATCATAAATGTGGAGATG
Source organism: Tichodroma muraria (assembly GCA_013390105.1). Taxonomy (NCBI): domain Eukaryota; kingdom Metazoa; phylum Chordata; class Aves; order Passeriformes; family Sittidae; genus Tichodroma; species Tichodroma muraria. The sequence continues at coordinate 73,431 of WAAG01034238.1, forward strand.
TTGCATATTTCAGATGGAACTGTGCATTTGTCTCCCCTAATTTATGGGACCCTAAGGCTGCTTCTCCCAAGTATATACTCCAAAATGAATCAGAAATAATCTCCCCTGCAATAAGCCGTAATGGTCTTGTCTTGTCTTGTCTTGTTCTCTTCTCTAGTACCTCAGAGAATATTCTCATTATGCATAGTAGTTAAGTAAATTTTAGTCATTAGATATGTGGAGAAATCCTAGAAATCCAAAATTCCTCTCTCCCTCCCCAGTCTGACTATGGCAGAAGGACTGCCTCAAGTGGCTCAACAATATAATAGAATAGAAAAAAAATAGTTTCAGTTGGGAGGGACCGAGAGTGACCATCTAGTCCAACTGCCTGACCACTTCAGGACTGACCAAAAGATAAAGCATGTTGTTAAGAGCATTTGTCCAAATGCCTCTTAAACATTGACAGGCTTTGACCACCTCTCTAGGAAACCTGTTCCAGTGCGTGTCCAACCCCTCAGTAAAGAAATGCTTCCTACTCTCCAGTGTGAACCTCCCCTGGCACAGCGTTGAACCATTCCTACATGTCCTATCACTGAATACCAGGGAGAAAAGATCACCAGCTCTCTCTTCATTTTCCCCACTCAGGAAGCTGTAGAGGGCAAACTACAAACTAGACGAGCCCAAAGTCCTTTGCTGCTCCTCATGGATCATTCCAGCCCTTTCCCCAGCTTTGTTGCCCTGCTCTGGACAAGTACCTTCCCATCACTCTGCAGTGGTGGGGCGCAGAGCTGTGGGCAGCCTGCCAGGTGAGGCCCCAGCAGCTCTGCACACAGAGCTGTGAGCAGCTCTCACCCACAGTGGGCGGTCGCCTCTTTTGGCCGGTTGTGTGGTGCTTGCTGCTCCCCAGGACGTGGTTCTGCCCTCTGGGCTCTCCAGGCACAGCGCTGACCCTCGCCAAGCTGACCCCACCAGCACCCCCAGATCCCTTCCTGCAGAGCTGCTCTGGTTGTATTTCTGCCTGGTGTTACTCTATCCTAAGTTCAGGATCTGGCATTTACACTTGTTAAATTCCATCCCATTAATCATTGCCCAGTGCTCCGAGGCACTTTGCTTCTGTTGGTAAAACTGGAATGACAGCGTATTCCACATCATGGCTGATTAATTAGAACAGCACTACAGTAGTTATGGGGGATAGTTTGTTTGCCTCTGATCAGGACTGTCCCGTGAGCTGTCAGTGGTGTCTCCTACCCTGTCTTCTCTGTGGCTTTCCTTAATCTAGAATGTATCTGTTGGCAAAAATCAGAAAAAGTTACTTACTTTGATAAGCTGCTTGTCAAACTGCATTTTTTCACTGTGATAGTACCTGTTCATCAGGTAGTTTTATAAAATACCTACAAGTTCCTTGGATTTTAATTTAGTTTAAATGGTAACTTTTATCAACTTTACAGTCTTCTGGTTCAAAGCTTTTCCTGAAACACACTCAAGCATATTAAACAGCATCATAGCTAAACCAGAAAATTGAGACACTTTGTTCTGCTAATACTTTACCTTTTCTGAACATTGATCATTGTATTCCAGCCCTTATTTTTTGTTCTGTTTACCCACGTCATGGCTAGTTCATTTCAGAGCTCTCTAGTGTCACAGGCCTCTGCCAGAGGCCCTGTCAAACATTAAAATTACTGGGGGTTTGGCTTTTAAGGAGTTTTTTTTGAATTTATTACTTCACAGTCTTCATAAAGAATTGTGATCGATACAAGAAGCATAATTTTCATTGCAGAAACCATACTGAATTATGTCACAAAGGTTCATTTAAGTGGACAACACTCACAGGAATTTTTGTGATTTTTTGGGATTGTCCTGTGCACAGCCAGTAATTGGAGTCAATGATATGGGTCCCTTCCAGCTCAGGATATTGTATGATACGGTATGATTCTATGATTTGAATTATTTTCTGAGGCCCACTTTAGCTGCAGCTGTTATACTGAGAACAAGGCTTAGAGGTCCCTAAATCTCAGAGTACCTTTAGTAGTCTTTTTTAACTATTAGCAAAGCATCTGTAATCTTTCAAGAAAAGTTAGTTTCATGTATTTTTTTAAGCTACTTTACTGTAAATTGACCTTGGTCATGTACCCTCAGATTCTGGTGACTTTTTATTCTTTAATCCACAGATTAAAGATCCATCCTTTGATTTCTAACATTTCTTCTTTTCATCTCTCGCTCTCTGACCATACCTCACCTTTATTGCCGAAAAAGATCAGGTGGAAGGCAGGTACCTCCCTAATGTGTGTTCCCTTTGACTTGCTTTATGACATGCAGTACCTGCACTGCTTTCTAATGAGAGGCCTGTGATGTTCATCACCTCCAGAACACATTGTGGTCTTTTACAAAAGCATCTGCATGAAGATGGACACAGCAGGTCTACAAGGACCAGAGCTGAACCATGAATTGTATTTACAAATATAAGTTTACTAATATGATGACTAATGAAAAAGCTAATCATCATAAAGTGGTTGACACATTAAAATGCACCTATTGTAGAATTGCAAAACTAATATCCTGCTGAATAGATCTCCTCCTTGTGTATACTCAAACCCACATCTTCTTAGCTTAGTGACAAAAAGAATTTTTTTCTGTATTCATTAGTAACATAAAATTAATGGATTCTGCTCTGATTCTCTCCATAGCAACTGAATTCCCTGACAGTTCTAGTTGCAGGACTACATTCCTTTCCCATTTTTTTCAGTTATGTTGAGAAGAGGACGACAGCACAGCAGTAATCAAAAAGAGTACTCTAGGTCCCTGCTGTCCCAAAGTTGCAAATTTAACTTCCAGTTTTGGGGTTGGGTTGGGTTGGTTTGCTTTGCTTTGCTTTGCTTTGATTTTCAATGGCTGCTGGTAATGCATAAGCCAGAAAGAACACAGCTTGACTTTCAGAACCTGGCTTCTGTTTGCAGGTCTGGCAGTTGGCAAAAAAAAAATAAAAAATTAATCTGTAAACAGTGCAAATTTGATCCGGAGGCCAGTGAGATATACCAAGTGTGGAATCCCATAGTGCCATTTTAGACAGTTGCTTTTTGGAGTGAAACTGCTTTAAACAGTGAAAGCTGATTATTTCTTGCTGCACTGTTTATTTTGTTCCAAGCATTTATGATCTGATGAAAACAAGAAGCTCTGAGATGCTGTAAAAGAGTGCACCTGCAGAACATCTTTTAAGTACCATTGCTTTTTTAGCCAATAATATCTTGAAACTTTGCAAATGAATAAATGTACAGTCTTTGCTTGAGAGAAAGAAGTGATTAAAAGACACAATGCCAATGAGTGTAAATGAGCAGTAAATCATTGACACAGTCTTTTGAAATCACTTTCAGGCCTCTAAAGTGCCATCATGCTCCCTATTTGGGATTCTAAGTCCCCAAAAGTGTATTTTCGTGAGCTGTGAGAAGTGAGACTTGATTAAAAATGCAGAAATCACCATGCCTTATTTTTTGTTCTTCCCTTTGTAAGTTTGTAGCTGGAAAAATCAATTTTGATCATGTTGTTTCATGCAACCATTTCCTGAGCCATCTAATGCTACCCTAAACCTTGGACTGTCTCCCCTATCTCCTCCAGCTGTTTCCCTGGAAGGGCATTAACCACCTCACTCTTTTCCCATTTAAAAAGCCTTCTCTAATTTCCAGCTTTGAATTTATTCATGGCCGGTTTACAATCGTGTGTTCCTGTGCCGACATTGTCATTTAACTTAAATAGCCCTTTTTCCTCCCTGATGTATATATAGAGAGAGACATTATATTCCTGCTCTGCCATCATCTTCCTAGGCTAAACATCTTGTAAGGTTCTTTTTGTCTTCTTTCATAAGCAAGACACTCCATTCCACAGTTATTGGAGTAGCACATCTCTGCAACTCACTTGAGCTCTGTGGGTTTTGTTAACATCCAAACAATATTTAAAGAATACAAATGTGAATCCAGAACCTTCCTGAAAAAATTACCTATGCTTTTTAAACATAATGGGTTTTTTAGACTGAAAAGCTCTTCACTATCAGGAATCTCCCCCTGCTGACACTTTTGCAACATGAGCAGGCAGTGGAAAGCTACTTAATTGTATGTTGTGCAGGTTTTACATCATTTCTTTAAATTCTTGAGCACACAGCTCATCACTTGTGGGCAGCAAACGTTTGTGGCAGTGGAATGTTTGGGGCCTGTATACACACAAGAGAGGTTCAGGGATACCTACCTTTGCTGGGGCCAGTCGATCACACAAAGACACACATATTTTGAAACTTGTAGCAGGTTCAAAAGACAAGGCTTGTCAACAGACAAGCCTATGTGAGAGCTGAAACAAGCTGAAGCTGAAGTCTACCACTTCAGTATTTCAGCTGACACAGAAGACTGCAGACACCTGAAAACTGGTGTAAATCCATGGATGCTTCTGAGTAAGAACTGGAAATGAAAAGATGGGGGTGTAAGCAGTTCCTAGATCACATTTGATTTAGTTACTGTAGTTCATCAGTGGAATCACAGTAAAGGGCTTTGTGTTCATGTCTTGTTTTAGTAAAAAGCATTAGCTGAAACACTTTCATAGTAGTTAATTGACCTTTTACAGTAGTTTAAGCAAACAGATTTTACTTCAAATTTGCAGTGATTTTGGACCATGCACAAAATCAGCTTGCACACTTCGAGTGATGAGTGTTAACTCATTAAGCTGTGATAACTTGCTCACAGTCATCTGTCCATGCTTATCATGCTGCCTTTAGCAATGTGCCATAGCTGTTTTATGCTGAAAGAGCATTAATGTTCTCTGCATGTTGCTGAGAAGAACTGGAAGGCTTTTAGCATTGAATGAATGCAACCAAGGTATTTCACGTGGCAGCAACTATGGGGTTTCGCAGAGAGAAAACATTTGAGTGTTTTTGGAACAAGGAAACAGTACAATTTGCCAGTCTTTCTTCCCGGGCATAGGATTTGGTTGAATTATCTACCTCAACAATCACCAGGAGCAACTTCATAGATCCTAATACTGCATCCAGTGAACAAATAAATTTGTCTCTTTGTGTAAAGATACTACTGTACAAGTGCTGAAAACCAGGTAGACCTCATTCTTTCAAAAAGTAGTGCTGGGTTTGCAAGTTCTGAACAGACTAGGAAAACAAGGTTGGGCTCATGTCTGCATTTAATTTATGTAGCAGAGCTTTCCTTTTTGGTGTTTGCTGTGCTGACATACACCTTCTGCAGCACTGCTGTGTAAGGTTGATGCAGCAAGTTCCTACCTGTGAAGTTAACAGATCTTGCAGGATTAGACCCAGAGCTTACTTCTGTACAGAGTTTGCAATAAACTGATGATCATGTCATTTGTGCATCTTGCTAAAGAGAGGAGTTATTGTTCTGTTATTGTTCTCTCTCAGTTTTTTCTTTCCTTGCTGTGAATTCTTAAATCTGTGCTAGTGAGAAATGACCAAAGGTATTCTGATTATAGCATGTCACTCCTGTTTACATTCCATTTTGTTCCTTGAAATTTCACCCAATCATGGCAAAACAACAGCACATGCAAAGTCAAGTACTAAATGTGTAACCTATTTGTAGAACATATTTGTACACAATGAATACTTCTAGTACGGCCAACATTCAAAATGTGCCTGTATGGAAAATCCTTTGTATTTTACAGGGGGTATGAAGGTCAGCCTCTTGAAAATTTTAAAGAAAAATCCTAAACATCATCAAAATGCGTGGCCAAATCTTCCATGTTAAAGTACTAGAGAGCGTTCCATTGCAGCTGTAGAGACTGCCTAGGTATCTTATAAATGAGTCAATAACTTTTTTTCCCCCCTAGGATGTAATTGGAAAAGCACTGCAGTATATTGGAACATATGGTGATTTGTGCAACACAGAGCAAGTTGTGGCTCTGATTGATGAGGAAATGTGTATCAACTGTGGCAAATGCTACATGACCTGTAATGATTCTGGCTACCAGGTAAGAGCACAGCTGTAATTAGCAGAAAGGCATGATGAGTTATCTTTCTGCTGCTGGGAAGAAAGAATTCACCTTCTGTTAATGAGCAGGTGGTAAAAACAGATGCCTAAAATGTTGAATTCAAAGCCCATCATGCTCCCAGGCTCTGGCTCACAAGCCGTGCCGGAACACGGCTGGTCCTGGGGGGCTGCACAGACCACGTCAGTCACAGGGCCCTGACTGCAACTGGGGTTCTTTTTAAGAGGAAGAAAATGAAGGGGCTAAAGTTGAATAGCAGTAAATGTAGCTCTTGATGGTTTTCAGGTTCATGAGGGAGAAAGGGAAGAGCACATCCATTCCCACCAAGGGGAGGCAGGGAGATGTGGGGTGGTCTTATTGCCAAATGCTTTGTAAGAAACTCAGTTCTTGTTTCCTCAGAGAAACCAAACTAATTCAGGTTTCAGGCAGATGGGGTTTTGTTTTGATCTTGATTGAGTTACAAATCCTTTCTCCAGGATAACTGCCAGGGTTTTAGAGCAACAGGTTGAAGCTTGCAGAAATCATTGTGACCAGAAAATGACCCAATTTTGAGCTGAGGCTCCTGGTTGCAGCAAAGTATTTCTCTGATTGCTCAATATGGTAGCAAGTTGTATGAAATATAACATGTCTAGGTGCCATTCCATGCCATGTCCACTGGAGCTGATGGACTGGTCCGCAGTAAAAAAGACAGTACAGGAGGACTCATTTTCTTTAAGAAAATCAAAGTATGGAAGTATGGTCTAGTGTAACTGTCATGGAATCTAATAAGCAGCAAGCAATAATTTCTACGTGAATGTTTCCATACATCTTAATCTGAGAAGAGCTTGTCAAAAACAAATACTTTAATTGAGCACCAATGTCCTGTGGATACCATGAGTTTTTGCTCATCTTTAATTCAGTCTAACCAATAACAGGTCTGATGCCTCGAACTACATAAAGTCACAGAAAGAAGTCTTCCATTGCAAATCAACTGCATTTGAAACAAATCACCAGATTTGTCAGGAGAATTATAATTATATTATAACCCTTAGAGAGCAAAAGATTGGGTTTAGATTTAGAAAATTTTATTTTCTGTAACTGAAAAAAAGAAAAGTCAGCACCAAAAGAACCAAAGTTTAAATCCCCAGAAGGTTTTCCAAGCACAAAAGGAGGTTTTTCCTTATTTAATTAAGGAAATTGAAAAGAAATTAATTGAACAGAATTGCAAAGGAATTCTTAGTTGCAAATATATCAACAACCCCCCTCACCTTCAAAACAGCATCTGCTTTATGCTTCCCTTTGTTTCAGAAATATCCATGCTGCTCTACACAGCTGTCACCTCGTATGACTCCAACAGAAAAGCTTTCTTTAATTTAAAGTCAGCACTGTAGTCCTGACTTCTCTCCCTCTTTGAACTCCCTTTCAAGATGTGCATTGTTGTTAGGGAGAAAGAAAGGAGTCCTCCTTAAATACTCACGAGCTAGAGCTCTCTTTGTGCTCAAGCTAAAGTAGAACTCAGAGATCCAGGGCAGTTACTACAGACTTCGTGCCCTTGCTGGTTGCTACAGCAACTTCTGTGCCTTCCTAGTACTGAAACCCCAAATGCCTCAAATCTGCCTTAGGAGCCAACCTGCAGCAGCACCAGTACTTCCCATCACTTCCCTGCCTCCCCCAGATGCTGACAGTGGTCAGGGAGATTTGCTAAGGCATTGCTTGTTTGCCAGAGTTCAACTTTCAGGCCTGATTTTCCCTCCTAAACTCTTCAAAGTGGATATTCAGTGTTTCTGGTGCTTTTTAAAATTTTGTACTCTTCTAGTCTTGCTTCTTAGATATTGACACTTAACAGTTGTGTAATGCTTTTGGTTTTGCTTTTAATTGCCATTTCCTTTGTAACCAGGAGCTTATATCATTGAGACTCCAACTGTTATTTCACATTCAAATACAGTTATCACCCTAATTGGTGATGAGGATTCACTGCATGGAACATGAGAACTAAAGCAAGCTCTGCCTGCCCCAAACTCTGATATTCCTTTCAAAGATTTGCAAAGAAAAGTAATCACATGAGGCACAATGAGCTGTTTTTCTCTGCTGTTTATTAAATTAGATTGTTTATGCTGTGCTGAAAGTAAAAGTCAAAAGAATGCCTTGTGATGGGCATTGTGCTGAACATTGTACAGGTGTGGTCTGGTGTCTCCTCCTAACCAATAACCCCAGCACACTGCTATCTTAGGAAATATTTCCTTTACATCAAGGAGAAATACCCTCATGGAGTTTAAGTATCGTGGAACAAACTCCTTTTGTAACCAGCCCTTGTGGCGCGTGAGCTTTCGCCGAGGTGTAATTTGGCCCACCTCTCTAATTTCAGTGTCTGGAGAGGGTTTTTTTGTTCCCTGCCAGTGGAACAGTTGCTATAGCTGCAGTGCAGAATCACACCAAGATGTCTCCAAGAGCTGTAGCGCAGGAAACGCAGGCACTAGAATGGGAGCAGTTCTGACCTTTCCTGTGCGTGACATCAATCATGTTTATTCCTGGTCGCAGGCTATCCGGTTTGATCCCGACACCCACCTGCCCACGGTTACTGACAGCTGTACAGGCTGCACCCTGTGTCTCAGCGTGTGCCCTGTCATCGACTGCATCCGCATGGTTTCCAGGACAACCCCCTACGAGCCCAGGCGCGGTCTGCCCTTAGCCGTGAACCCCGCGCACTGAGGCGCCCGGCCCCACAGCTGAGGGGAACTTTGCACTTGCTTGATGCCATTGATTTGCTTTCTAATTAGTCCTTGCAAATCTACTCCTATAACAAAAATGTAATACTGATAGCTGTTACAATGAGCACCGCTTTCCAATTACTGGTTTTGCAACAATTAAGTTTTGAAATTACAGAAAGGTGGTCGCGGCTGTCAGTTGTCCACTATTTGAAGTGCAACTTTCCTTGTTGCAATTCATGCTGAGATTTCAAAACTTCTCTATAGACTCTTTAATCTCTGTGTATTTTCTGGCTGGAAATATAATTAAGAAAGCATTTTTAATGAACTACAAATCAATGTACAAGCTAACTGTTTTCAAGGAGAGTATTTTGTAATTAAACATTACATTTAGTTTTAAAAGAGTTTCTTAGAAGATGTAATTAACTACATAGCATTCAAACAAAGCGATGTGGCTTCTATTTTTCTATAGACAGAAATGAAAGGGAGTTTAAAATAGGATTTAAGAACTGGATTAATCACTTTCAACTACTACAACATATGGTAGTGTATTTTTATAATCCTTTCTAATTCTTTTTCACACTAGTCACTTTATAGAATAAATTTGCTTTGCACTGACACATGCTGGACTCTTCAGATTTGTGTGCTGCATGGGTGGTTTGATCATTACTTTCCCCCCTCAGTGAACACTTTTAACATCTCTGCAAACAGTTAAAATGGCTTATTAGGAAGTCCAGGCTGCATTTCAGGATTCTGAGAAGTGACAACATTTTTTGCTCCAAGCTCATCCTCTAAATAACTTTTTAATTGTGCCAATTAATGTTCCAGAATGTACACGTTTCAGGTCAGAGATCTGATTGCGTGCAAACGGACTACACACCCTGCAGGCTGTGATTGCCAAACACAGACAAACAGGGCAAACTGGCAAGGTGATTTCCCCCAGTGCTGTGTATAGCTCTAGCAGTTTCACAGCCAAAAATAAATACAGATTCATCTGTCTTACTAAACAATATCTCAATTTTAATCCATTTTTCACTCACAGTAGGAACTTTCTAATAAGAACGTATTGCTGTCTGCTTTACTCCACTTAAGAATATAAAGCCTTTAGTTTCATAACAATAATAAATGATCTATCAGTTCCATTTCTTATACGATATATTGTGAGCAGCAAAAGCTTTGATTAAAAAGATACCCTGGCTTTTGTTTCTTGATTTATGAATTGAACACTGAATTATAAATAAATGTTGAAACCAACTTGGGTTTGTTTGTGATTTTTCTTTTTGCATTTACTAAACAGATTTTCTTTGTGCAGCCTTGTCAGGTGGTGTTTCATGATCTCTAAGATTCACTCCAGGAACCACTAATGAGTTAATTCACATGTACATTATTCCATTGATTGCCTACAGTGCAGAATATATCATGCTCTTTGCCCCTCTCTGGCACCTCTTTGTCTGCCTTTGACTTGCTTTCCTTTTGCCTTCCTTCCCCACACGAACGGGGTGCACACATTTGTAAATTTGAGCATTTTCAAGTGTCATTTCATTTAGTGTCCAACATGTTTTGCTGGTGCTTTGGGCTTGCTTGACAGGCTCAAGTCCAATGTCTCCACTAATAGTTTTCTCTTCATATTTTAATTTTCCTATTTATCATTGTGGATTTTTCATACTCAGATGAAACAGGAACAGACAGTCATACTGCTTAGAAAATATTTTCTTGCAAATTCTTTAAAGCTCCTTGTCTTGCAGCAGTTTCTTATCTTATGTGAGCTACTGTGGACACACAAGAAGAGCAAGTTGTCTTGTGAATGCTGGTGACAAAGTTTGGACAGTCTGCGTGTACTGCTTGTCCCTTTGCTGAGGAACTGCCTTAGAAGCATCATGCCCTTGAGTGGGGCAGAAAAAGACACCAAAATCAGATGGTCTGAAAACAACATTTTATGTTCTCAGACAGCAGATGCAGAGAAAAGTAGCTGTCTTCTCCCAGGCTGTTAGCATGTACTTCTTCTTCTACATCCTGCCTACCTCAAGCCCTGTGGGTGAGAGGTGCTGTGTCACCTGTGGCTCTTTTCTGTTCCTGCATCCCCAGACCCAATTATCTTACTGTCCTGAAGGTATCACATCTGGTAGTGGGGTTTCTTTGAAATACAAGACAGTGCCAAGACACCTAATTTAAGCATCTAAGCACAGGTACCTGATGAATGTAGCAGCAAAATTAGAGCTTTTCCAAGAATATTCAGTAGTCACAGGACATTCGGTATTCCGCAGTGGCTATAAAGTAATCTTTGGAAAGGTAAAGGCATTCTTTGTGAATAAAGACTATAAATTCTTTGTGAATCAAGACTATAATCAGGACTGTAATTTGTTTACTAAAGAAGGAATAATGGGTTATGCTATAGAGGCCTCTTTCTTACTACCCACCCTCTGCCCCACTCTTGTTCTGCCAAGTCAGTTAACAGTTTCAAGAAATGCATTCCCAAATGCCTTTGTTTCTAACTCTGACAGTTGGCAATAAATCTGTGTGTTGCAGGAACTCAGAGAAATAGCCACATTTAGGTCTCCTGCAGGAAGGAATGTCTTAAGTCATCGGGGTAAGGTGAGGTGTAAACAGGCAGGGGAGAGAGCCACAAAAGACATATTCCTGGGGTTTATGTGTTTTTCATATTGGTCTTGGGGAATTCTCCCATTTAGTGCATTTAAGAGCCAAGGAAACAAATTAGAAAAATCTGATCTAGTCTGCAAATTTTGTAGCCAGTTATTAAAAAAGAGATATGAATTTTCAAAGTGTAAGAGGTTCCAAATTAAGCTCATATATTTCAGTGACTTAGTTGCACATTTAAGGAATTATGTATTATTAAAGACATGATGATTGACACCCTCCAACCCTAGCCCTTGCAGTTTTTAGACATGTTATGCTATTGATTATTATTATAAAATACTGTAAACTATATTTGATAAATTAAATTATGATAGAAGTGCCACAGCTCATCCTCCAGTAGCACATTCTTATTCATATAATATTCCTGAACGAAAATGCTCCCCATGTTTAGTGGATGCTCTGCAGGCCAAAAATTACTTGAAAAAGCTGCCAAATATGCTTGTGTGAATCCCAATGCTCCCATACATGTTCACTGGAAAAAAGAGATGTTTTGCCTCGCTAACAGACTATACAGGCAGTTTGGGTTTTGGCCTCTAGGATGAACTGACATAATATTTCCAAGGCACTGGATTGGCAACATTAATAGACACATTTAAAAAAATCACACAGGATTTTTAAAATAATTTCCTGATTTAAAATGGAATATTAAATTGATCTCATAGCAAAATTAAAACTAGTCTTTGCATGAATCTCTTGGGCAGCCTATGTGTTCAGTGTTGAAGCCCTGCACGTGTGTACTGCTCCTTGCTCGGATCCTTTACCAGTTGCTAGAGGAACCCTTTTTGGCAGCCATCCATTTGCTCAGTTCGTAAAATTTGGCAGGAGCAAAATGTAAGTTACCCACCTAGAACTGCTGCTCCTCTTTGTCATGTCCTGGAGGACACAGAGCTCTGGGAGAGGTAGCCACAGAGTGGCTCAGTGTCGTTTCTGCAGCCTCCCCACCTTCCAGTGCCTACTGCTGTCACCTTTGGCTCCTCCAGCTTTGTTGTCTTTAAGCCTTTTATCTCAAGGTGGCAAAAGCAACTGCTAGATTCAAGGCAAATTATCCAAACCCCAGCTGAGTGCCATCAACCTCATGCCTCATAAAACCACTTTGTTTAACACAATCCAAGACTGTAGCCTTAGAAATAAAATGTTAAGCATAGATATTTCCTATCAATAAGATCTTGCCAACGCATTCTGTATGTATGTTTCATTATTTATCTACTGTAACATCAGGTTGGACGTGTTGTTAAAATTTTATATTTTTCAACGATTCCTAGTAGAAAATATTTTTCAGATAAAATATTTATTTTATTGGCAGAGGTTTCACTTCACCAGGCAGCTCCACTTCTTTGATGAACTGTAGAAGAGAGGTTTTCATTGGCAACATCTGGCAACCTGGCAGATGCTCTCAGCAGCTGGATTGGTAACTTCAGAGTTGCTTCTGGGTCTTTCACATAATTAGTCTGCTTATGGGCCATCTGGGTTGCTTTGTTTTTGCTGTTGCCATTTCCTTTCTTTTCTGAGAAACTAATCTTTTCAGTTTTTACTCTGGGAGATCAATTTTTAATAACCCTTCTTCAGGTTAATCTGCTGGATCTTGTGCAAACGTCCACACTGGCCTTGCCCAGGAGTAGAGATCCTGCTTTTATCCCTTCTTTCTTGGAGGTCTGAATCTGCCCATCATGATTTTTGTGATGTGGGAGCAGATCTTCTCATTGCTGTCAAGCAGTGAAGCTGGAGGTCAGCTTGGCAAATGAGCACGTACCACCCCTGCACAAAGAAAGCCCTAAACTATCCAGATCTTAACAGTAAACACACACATGCATTCTCCCCTTTTCTAGCTTAAGCACACTAAAGTTACCACAGGGAAATGCAATTGTTCCTTTTCTGTAAAAGAACTGCAAGCTATTAAGCTTTCCCATGGCACACCTACCTGGATGCTGGGGCAGGGTATGGGAATTAGCTTGGACTCAGCCCTGAGTAGAACGAAGTCCTTCCTGCTGTGGCTCAGCAGCTGAACACTGTAGCCCTTCAGCTGATCTGCCCCTTGACAAATGCTAACAAACCTCTGAACTACTGGGCTTTCTTGTGGTGCTGTAGAAATACCAACAAGTACCCTCAGCACTGCAGTACAATAGGTGCAGGAGGATTCCTGGTGCTCTGCAGGGAGCTGCCTTTGCACCTCATGGCAGGGCCTTCTCTGCAGGGCCACTGCAGCATCACCTTCTAGAGGTGGAGGTTACACAGAATTCATCTGTCTGCACTGCGTGGGCCTTTCCACATATATTGGCAACCAGGACCCTTAAGGGCAGCAAACAGTTTAAAGCTGTTTCTCATCTGGTTTTGAGGTACTGTGTAAGGTTCAGGAGAATCTTAATAAATGATTTTCATACAAGTTGACTAAAACAGTGGCAACCACTGATCTGCCTTGTCTTTTTTTAAGACCAAACATTTTGCATCACCATAGTGATACACTTAACGTTGCTCCTCAGTGTTTCTGCCTCCAGTGGTGAGCTCTCTTTTATTGCATTTCAGCAAGAGGCAAGCAGTGTCAAATGCCTCCAGTTGCCAGCTCACACTCACAATTGCTGATTAGAATCACATGCCACTGACTGGAGCTAATTATCATCCTAAAGGACATTGTTCTCACCTGTTTAGTCTAGAGACTACTTATCACAGCTTTTACTTCTGCCTGTTGCAGACAGTTTTAGGCCTTAGCACTGAAAGCTTTATATTCAATTGTTGAGAAATTATGTTTCTCAGGAACATAACTGCCAAGCTCATGCAAGCCAGATGGCCTGCAGATAAAAGTCACCCATGTTGCTTGTGCAGGTGTACAAGGCCAAATTTTTTAAGCCTGAGTTCGACAAGGGGAGCCAGTGAATTCTGTTTCTCTTGTCAGTGTGCTATATTGACTTTTATTTGTCACAGGCAGAGTGAGTGATGTGGTGTTTGATAAATCTCACTGTAACAAAAGGGAGCCAAAGGAATGGAAGTGGTCCTGTGCTTGGTGAAGGGCTCCAGCCTGGTGAAAGCACTGGGGGCTGGGCAGTGTCTTGACCCTCCCCAGCAGCTCCTTTCCCAGAGAGCCCTGGTTGTGCAGAGGCTGATCCAGGCTCCTCTGAAGGGCACAGTGGGCACTCCTCTTTCCTTTGCATAGGTTTCAGTAATTATAGTCTGTTCTCTGGCTGTTGGCAAGACCATGGGTCATCCTGTCCACAACTGCCATGTTAAACGCAAGCACTGCAGGATTCCTCATTGAAACCTTATGGAATTGTTATTTTTAATCAAAATCACATGAAACACAGGTGAAAAGAACATAAAGTCTATTCTCCATAAGGTGAAAGAGCTATCAGGATGGTGTCTGGGCTAGTGCTGCAGTGGTTGCCCCTGCAGGCACCTCTCTCTGACTGCAGGAGCTGCCCACTGCAACACATTTGCTGCTGAACCCTCACACACAGAGCAGCCTCGTTAAAGCATCCCACACTGCACTCTGGGGATCCTTTCGTATAACTGTGCATAGGTAAACCCCTTTCCTAAGTTTTATGAGGTGCCAACACATATGCCATTTTATGCTACTAGCCTATTTATTGGATTAGCTTGAGGATTTGATGCAAAAGCTGATGATATTGAAAACACACATCCCTTCTATTGTGGCTAAGAAAATCAGCTTTAGAATTAGAGAGACCTTGTATCTGGCATTATGTATGGCCCTTTAGCTTTTTAGCATGGCTGTTCCTTGTTGCTATAGCAACCAAATTAACCATTTCATTAATATAATGGAATAAAACACATTTATTCATTTTTTGCACTCACGGGTAATCCACATTCAGCTTTCAGCATACTTGTCAAGCTGTGCCCCTTTCACCTCAGCCCCAGATATTTCTTCAGCATTGCCAAAGGGTTTCTATTTGTATTTTTCCTTGTTAGAGAGTGAGCTGTTGGTTTTGAAGAACGTTATGGTTTTTGTAATTAAATTTACCTTCATTTCATTGGTTAGTTTCTGCTTAGCATCCCCTAAGTGGAAAAGCAGACTTCACAAGCAGCATTTGGTGCAGAGAAGAGGTGTTCTTCGCATCAGAAAAGAATAAATCACTTGAAATAATGAAACCTCGCACCCGTGATCAGCTTGTAGGCTAAATTTGGCATGAGGTGTTCTACAGTAGATACTAACAGTACTCAGCTCTGTGTGCTGCCCAACCAGTTGTGTTGCTGTTAAAAGCAGATGGAATGCTACACTCTTTGTTTACCTTGGGTTTAATGCTTCCCATGCCATGCCCACATGCCATAAGGGTTACTGAAATAATAGTTTAATTAAAATAATATGTCTGCCCATTAGAAGCAGGAAGCCGGGTTGTTCCCCGTGTGTGGCACAGCAGGGGCAGTGACAGCCCTGCCCACATTGCTCTTCTGAAGTGCTGCCATTCCCAGTGCTGTGCTTGTGCTTACTCCACAGCTCTACAGAGGCCTGGAATGAAGAGGGGCTTGTCTGAGACCCCAGAACACCCAGCGCTCCCCTTGGCAGCCAGGGGTTTGGCCAGCAGTAACCAAAACAGGCCCCACAGTCAGCCGGAAAAGCTCTTCGGAACATGCTATGCCAGGCAGCCATAGGGGCTGTGGTGACAGAGGTGTTGCCAGGCACTGGAGATCCCCTCAGCTCCAATTTGATGTCTGCCAGTGAGAGGAAGGGCCCTGGCACACACCAGAGACACCCCAAACTGAGCCTGCTTCGCAGCAGTGATGGGACACTGAGTACAACAGAGACTCATGGCCATTGTTTATCTGACTGTCCTTCCAGCAGCTGCCAGTGCAAAATGACACACCAAATTTCAGCCCATGAAATCTATCATTATTGGCAATTCCACATCTGAACTCATTACAGATGAAGTAACGTGTCTGATACAAAGGGGTTCTCAGTTTTGCTTTGTTTGTTTTTTTTCAATGTAACTCAGAAGTTAAGAAACTAAGTTTTACTGGAAACGAGCAGGTGTGTAAATGATTTTGAGAAATGAGTTAATTAACTTCAAAGGTATAAACCCCTTCATTAAAAAGACAAGGCATAGAAGTAACAGCACAATAGCATATTGCCTGCTATAATATTGTTCATTCACTGCTGTTTGAGTGAATGTATAAATCATACAGCCTACAAGGGCTTGTAGAGTCTGTATCATTCATGTGTGCTGCCTTCCCTACCTGAATTAAATTTTAAGTGCTGCCTCCTAGACAATTCATTGTCTAAGAAATGCCCAGAGATCCAGAAGGAGAAAGTTGTATAGCTGGCAAGGTGAAAGACCTACCCCGGACAGAAAAAGACTAAGCACAGAGGCTCGGTGCGCATTGCAGATTGTGCTGGTGCCATATTCTCCTCATGCCTTTGTTTCTCCTAGTTTATGGAAAGCATCCTCTCTGAGCTGTCTAGAAGTAATACAGGACTAAGTTAATTTTACATACTGTGATGCTGTAGGCTAAGAGGTTGGGCTACTACATGTTATGGTGATGTTTAGCCTTTGCATCGTTTGGTTTTGGGCAACTTGTCATCTGGTGTAAGTTTAGCCAGAACGTTGTATCTTGTAATGGTTAACAGAGAGTTTGTGGCTTCAAAAACCTTGCATCCAAACACTTTTTCCTACACACAGAGGTTAATACTGGTACAAGAATTACTACACATTACTTTTTTTTTCCTCCCAAATTTTTCTATCCTTTTTTTTTCCTCCCAGATTTTTCTATCCTAGAACTTGGCATGCATTAAAAATGGCAGTTGGGTACTTTATACATTCAACAAATAGGATGGAGTGATTTGAGGGGTACCCTTGGCTGCAAGTCTCTGAAATTCTTCCTGCCCAACCATAAAGAAAAATATATTTAAAAACCCTGTGTGCTTCGAACCAACCAGGAGCCTGGCCTGGCCCTCCTCTCCTTGGCGGTGCGAGTACCTGTGCCCCTGCCCCTCTGGGCAAGCCGCTTGTGGCTGAGGAAGCGCTGCGGGCTCCAGAGGCGCAGCTCGGCCCAGGACTGCGAGCCCCCAGGACATAAAGGTTCAAAACTTGCTTCCCCCTCTCCCGAGGGCTGTTCTCAGGTCGTTCTGCGCTCGAACAGAGAGCCGTGTCCGCGCTGGCTCGGGTGTTATGTCACCCCCAGTGCTGCGGGACTCCTGAGCCGACACCGAGCGAGCGCCCGAGGGCCGCCTGTGGGCTGCGAACAGCACGCGTGAGGAAAAGCACGGCCCAGACGCGACGTTCCAGCCGCACCCGCGGCGGTGCGGGACCAGGGGCTGCTGCGGCAGGGACCCGCGCTCTCACGGTCCCCGGGAGGGGAAGGGGGAGGCGAAGAAGGGGAAGAAGGGGAAGGGCAGGGCCATCCCGCGGGATGGGGCGGCGCTGCCGGCTCGCATCTCAGTCGGAAGCAAGAGCCAGAACACGACGCAGCCTCTCCCGTCACGACAGCTCGCTCGCACGGCCAGCAGGAGTTCCTCCGGTCCTTACCCCTTCTCCTGGGGAGCGGGGTGGTGCGCTGCAGCCCAGATGTTTGACACGTCACTTCTGGTGTCACATCGCTCCCGAATACCCCGTCCCAGGGCAGCCCGCGGCTGGGATGCCCCCCGGGCCATGGCAGAGAACCCGCGCCCAGCCACGGGACTCGGAGGGAGAGAGATTTTTCTTGGATGCCTGGCTTCATCCCAGTTACCCGTAATACGGATTTGAGGTCTTAAAAGTGAATCATTTAGCGATGGTCATCTCCCCACAGCTCCCGGGACTGGGTAGCGTTGCCTTTTGTCCCACTTGAATAGCAGCACGCAGTCGGGTGCTGTGATACCAATCACACTGTGTTCCAACTTTCCAGTGGTAAGCATGGAATGGGAGGCAGAGGTATTGCCAGAGAGACTCTGGGTACCAGAATAAAATCTGCATCATAAGAAGAGAAGGTATTACTGCTAGCCAAGTGTGGCTGAATTAGCCAGATAAAGCTAGAAATAGATTGGAAATATCTATATTATAGGCAAAAGAGTACAATTTGGTATTACTTAATCTAAAGTGGTATTTTGCTGCAAGAAATCTTAGGCATACAATCAGTGCTGTATAGGTACTTGTCTGCAATACATTGTGTGTATATATATCTGCTTTATATATTGCGCATTCCATATATAAGTCTAGACAGATGCTAATTATTGCTTACAGTTAAGTTTTTCTTTCTAATCATGTCATGTGACACACTGATAAAGGCTGGTTAACTCCAAAACTGCCTCAAAAGGAACATGCCTGCAGCAGACATATCTTAAAGCCTAGCTGGGGAGAGAAATGGTGTTTGAGGTACTGATGGATGCACCCCTGAGATCTCCGCAGCAAGAGCCGTCTGTAACTGCTGGGTTTGGCAGCTGCACTGTGGGGGTACAAGGAATGGCAGGCAGGAGATTCCAGCAGCCCCTACCCAGGGCATGAGAACATTTACCTGCTCTTCACCACAAGACTTGTACATCTGCTCTGCTTTCAAGGAGTCTGTTCACAGGCACACAGAAAACCTGTGCTCTTCTCTGCATTCAGAGAGCCGCTTTGGGATATAATTCATGTGTGATATGAATTTATCTGTGATATCACAGATATAAATTCTGTGTCTTTACACACTGCCACGTACTCTCACTGCCATCAGCACCAACCCAGCCACGTATCCGGGCAAGGTCAAGGTAGGAAGGGGACATTAAACCCAAATCACACAAGGGCCCTAATTACACCAGACTGGAGGTACTACGGTTATTTTCCTATTGCAAGGACACAACCTCAAAACCTGCCCCCTGGGATGATGAGAGTCTCTTGGGATTTCTGTTACAGGAGACCCAGGCAGGTGTGTTACCTTGCCCCTTAGATGGTGAGCCACAGCGTGTGTTATCTGAGAGGTCCTGTCCAACAGAGCTTCATTATTTTTCAGGATTTCCATTGTTTTTATTTCAGTAAAAAATACATTGGCTTACAAGAGAATTCTTCACTATAGATTCAGAAGCACATTCCTGTAGACATTCCATGCAGACATGTTTTGAAGGGGTGAATACAGGCACTCATCTGCCCTTCGTTGCTCTGAAGACAGTAGCTCGCTGTCTCCTCACTTTTGCACATCATGGCTCAATGTCATGGCTGGAAGCTGGGTGGGGAAACAAACAGAATATTGGCTCTGTTTGGAAATGGCTCCTCACCTCTCTGCCTGTCTGCTCTGAGCTGTGAGCAGACTGTGCCAAAGCCCAAATGGGCCCTGTGTTCCAGCATGGTGTGTATGCAAATCCTTCTCCTGGCTAGTGTGCAATAATTACCTGTGATTATTGCACAGTTCAGCTCATGAGTCAGCCTGGCATGCTCACTGCCTCTGAAACATCGCTTCACCCTGCACACCTTTCCTGACCTTGCACATCCTATTTCTTTACAGACGCCAGTGCCTTCTGTCAGCTTTACGCACTCATCACACCACTTGCTCATTACTGCACACCCCAAATCAAAATTAAGGTCACCTAAAGCATTTTCAAAGCCCTGAACTGTCTCAGGGCAGGATATCTCAATGACTCCCTCTGTTCTGCTAACCCTTGGCAAGCAGCCAACACCACTGGCCCGAGCTCTGGTACTTTCAAGCCAAGCCCCCAACCCTGCCTCACAGCAGGCTCTGAGCTGCTCAGCCAGCCATGCCATGGTGACAACAGCAAGCAGAAGTGTCACCACTTAATGTTTTTATGACACATGCCAGGTTTCTCCGACCCAGCTTTCGCACTGGGAAGCCCATGACATCAGCCAGCTGATCCTTTAAACCTGACAGAAAACAAGGAAACTCCAACAGCCCATCCATGAGATTGGGTTTCTCCCTCCTCTCCTCAGCGGTTCTGTCCTGGCCTGTCCGTGCACTTGAAGAGCAGCCTGGAGGCATTTAACATTGCTGGTATGGTGTGAGCAACACACCAGGTGTTATTACAGTGCACCTTTGGTTTGCATAATTAGTTACACATCATGCTTACCAACAGGAGCCCTGTCTAGATGAAGGCAGGCTGGCACTGAGATGAGCAGGGAAGCTTGGTCACTGCTGCAGGGCACTAAGGACAAAGTCCAGGGCTGCCTGCAGACAGCTGCAAGGAGATTTGCTTGGTGACACCATTCTGAGCAGCCTCTGTACCATCTTCCATGGTTGCTGCAAGGCGTAAGGATGAACAGCACCCTGTGAGCCCAGCCTTTCGTTCCTGTTTGGTTTCTGTCGTGGGATTCAGCGAATTCAGCCTGCTTTAAGGCACAAGTCACTCCTTCGTGTTTGGGTTGTTAAATACGTGTGTTCCAAGGGGGCTGCCTCACTGCTGGGAAGGCTGTAACTCATTGTGACTTGCTTAGAGCCATAAATTAGGCACTGCTACTCAGGGTAGCCTCTTGACACCCTGCAGGAAGAGCACACCCCAGCCATGTGTGGCAGGGCAGGAGCCCCATGCCTGCTGCTCCCCCACAGCAGCAGGGTGGAGATACTGGCTGGGACAGCACAGGGAGAGGATGCTCTGGGAGAAAGGGACCAAGGCACATGCCAACCACTTAAGAATTTTCCTGACAGCCAGCTGAAAAGATGCAGAACTTATTTCCCAGACATGAGTGCTGTGAATTTGGTAAGAGCTTGCAAGTTTTAGTGTTTACAGATGGTTTAATTTGACAGTCATAATCATTATAGGAGCTACTAATCCAATGGGACCTAAAGACTGCCAGAAGAAAAGTGTGACAATTGGAACAACACCCCATTCCATGAGTGCTCATAACTTAGTACCATTACAAACACCACCAGGTGCCCTAATGCATAAGCATCAGGTGTTTGGTTAATTGCACTGCAGTTCAAGCAAGCAATAACACCAAGGAATAAATGGACAGTGAAAATCATACCTTCCTCTGTCCCTCCCACCCAGCTCCTTGGCCACACATTGTCATGATATCAGGCTCAATTACTTTTAATCCATAGGAAAAAAGCAAGACATTAAATCTAAGGCGTAGCCACAGAGCACACAGTGAAAGAACCTGCCATGTGAAGACATACAGTGTGCATTTAAAGCTTTTCATTATTCCACATGTTCAAAACCACATATCTGTGTCACCAAGGGCACAGTCACAGACTAAGCCTACGACTAAGTCAAGGAAAGGTGCCCAAACCAATCTGCACTTCCTGGTGTTCACTAGTGATGTGCGTGTGTCCAGCTGCAGAGAATCCAGCTGATGGGCAGTACCTGCTGTCCTGTAAAAGCTCCTGGGGGTGGGCAAAGCCCAAGACGCACAAGCAGAGACACACATGCACACACAAACCACCCTGTTCCTTTTTGTTTATTGGTCTCCATCTAGTACACTGGTTGCCTGTTTTCTTTTTCCAGTGGCCCTGCACTGCTGGATATATTGTTTGGACCCATTTTGAAAGCAGCCTCAGAAATCTCATAATGTCCACATTATAGAGATGTTGTATTTTCCTTTGACATAGCCCCATCATTATCTATTATTCCTGCTCTTAAAATCCCACCTGAAAGGTCTGCTGTAGAACCTCCTGCTGTCATGGGAAAGGCTGATTGCTAAGTCACTTAGTAATCTGCTGAAGGCTGGACAAAATACTGCTGCTGGGATGATGCTGACATGCTGGACTGGGACATTTTCAGGGGATTGTACCTGCTGGGGCAAAACCCCCCTTTGCTGAAGAAGTTTTCTGAGGTTCAAGATGGGGTTTTTTTGGCAGAAAGAAAAATATACTTTTCATTTCTCTCATAAGTGTCATGAAAATATCCATTAAGGATGGAGGTGAATAAAATTCAAATTGAGGGTACTGGATGTTCTGCAATGAAAAGCTGGTTCCTCTCTAGATTTGGAGTATTGTCTTTCAGTCTTTCCTGCTACCTTTCCTCCTCTGTACCAGGAAGAATCCTAGGCCAGTTCAGGCTCAGTAGTCACATAAGAAGTGGTAGGTCTTACTATTGTCTCTGCACCAATTAATAGTTAATTAGTG
Source organism: Tichodroma muraria (assembly GCA_013390105.1). Classification (NCBI taxonomy): domain Eukaryota; kingdom Metazoa; phylum Chordata; class Aves; order Passeriformes; family Sittidae; genus Tichodroma; species Tichodroma muraria. The sequence continues at coordinate 95,699 of WAAG01034238.1, forward strand.
ATAAGAGGAAGAAGTGCAATAGTCTATAATGTGTATGAAATCCAGCATTTGGGTGGGTCTCCCCAGAGAGCCACAACCAGCGAACACTTACATTTTGAAGAGAGGTTAGGTCAGGACTCCTCACTCCAGCAAAGCCGATTGCAGCAGAAAAGGCTTAGTTTCTCTTGCTTTTGCTAGAAGATGTTTCCATCAGCAAGAGGGGAAAACAATTCTTAACCACCAGACTTCAACATAATAGTGGTGGTAACAAAACAAGCTCCATTATTAAACTAACTCTTGGAAAGAGCCAGATGATTTCTACAGACAATTTTACATGCAACTGCTAGATGTAATTTGAAGAGTGAGTGCCAAATTGCCATACTAATTATTTCTGGGCTGATGTTCCCTCTGTGACATAGTGGCATTTGGAGAATGGGGACTAACCAACAAGTGAAGTGCTGAAGTGGGAGATCACTAATAGTGTTTCTGAGAAAGAGAAACATAGCAAATACCAATCTCCCTCTTCACATGCTCACTCTCAATTTGCACAGAGACAATTTAATATGCTGAACTGTTCCATTGAGTTCATCTCTATCTCTGGCAGCCCTCAAAGCAAACAATGCCCACCCAGCCCTGGGACAAGGCAGGTACAGCTGAGAGGGGCCCCAGGTGAGGCTGGGGCTCAGGGGGGACCCTGCCCTGGAGGACACAGCTTGTTTAAATCTCTGATGTGCTGGGGGGAGGGCTGGCAATAAACTCACTTAATCCGGTCTGTGAGCAGTTTTATGTCTGCCCCCATGCCTGCTCTCTCACTAGCAGTTTGCTCTGAGTCAGTTTTTCAAATTGGATACGTTTGCACACTGCATAATGTGAGATGGAAAAGAAAAGCCTGCCTGGCGTACGATGAATTTTTTTTGCTTTCTGTTCATTTCTCTGTCATAGTTTCATTTTCTGTTGTTGATGCAGTACTTTATCAAGTTTAAGCAGCATAATTTTAGTCTGGCACTACAGACATTGTGTTTAGTCAAAAGCAACAGGAAAAGAGTAGGTTGGTTTCAAAGACTTCTAGGTCATACTTTCTTCTGTTAAAAGATCATTTAAATGTGTTAAAAAGATTAATTACTGAAAGTAGAATAACCATTTCATATTTGATTGGAAAAAGTTAGCAAATTTATTTAGATTTTGAATATTGAAAGTTGATGGATGACAGTGAGATTTGGCCAAGGAAATAAAGGGTCCAAGGAGCAGGAATGTAAATTGTGTCAGCTAAAATGATGATCATTTACCATTTGCTGTTGCCTTATGCATTACTGTAGCAGAGACCTTGGACTAAAGGAGACATCTGAGCTATTCCCAGTGGGACAGACTGGATGGATAACACTGAGCTGGCACGAAACCACCACCACATCAGTTCTGCATTGCAACAGCACTACATGGACAGATTTTAATTTAATTTACACCGCCATAAGACTACAGAGATCTAAAGGATGGTTTATGGGTGTGGGATGTCAGAATTGGTGACTTACAATACATCAGCAAATACAAGCCTGTCTGAGGCCAGGTCTGCACAGTGCATGTCCAGCTCCTATCCAGCTCTCCCCAGTGGTACTGTGCCTTCAGTGGGAACACCCCAGGTTTACCCTGCGGAGGTTTGGGCCTGCTCTCCTAAATCCCTGTTTGGGCTTATGCCTTTTGGTGCTGTTTTCTATGGGAGGCCCCTCTAGAGAAGCTGTATGCAACACACTGAGAAAATAATGAGGAAATGCAGGACTATTCCTCTGAAGCCAATGACTTTGCTACTAGGTTGCTTTTTTTCTATTCCCTGTGTACTTTTACTTAAACTCATAACTAATTCAATCCATCCCAGACAAAAATCTGTTTGTTCAAGGACAGCACAAACACATGCTGTCAGGTGTCTCGTTCCAGCTACATTTATTTAAGGTTGTAGTAATTCCCTTCCCTGCCCCTGATAACATCCATTCCTGTGCCTCCAGCCAATACTCCCCTGGGGAGCTGCAGGCCACAGCAGGTGCCCACCATGCCAGTGTGCAGGTCAGTGCCTGACCCCCTCGGGTCACAGGAGGGGCTCCACATGCCCTGCCCCACCACCTGCTGCTCCCAGGCAAAACCCAAAGCTCCCACCTCTGTCCACTCGCAGGCCCCACTGCCCATCACTGGGAGCATTGCTGACAAACCTCCCATTGCTGAGCACAGCACGTGGCATCTCACAAATATTTCCAGCTCTAACCACACTCAGTTTTCACCATAGGTGATCCTTTGAAGCTCATTACATCCATTTGCATCACATTCCTACAGCAAGGTGCATTACTCACAGCCACCCGTTCCCTGCAGAAGCCACCACCTCCTGGCGGGACCCTGGCACACTGGGACAGCCAGCACCACTTGCATCCTCTCTGGTGCCACAATTGCTTCAGGATTGCCTCAGACCAAGATGAACTCATCAGTAGTTCAGTCTGTCCAAGGCTAATCTCATTACAAGTAATCTTATTTACCACATGTACTGGCCATAAAACAATTTGAGCTGTTAACTCTTGCTCTCCCCATAAGCCAGCCTGACAGAAACACAACCAGATGAGTGCCTGTAGTCATCTAGCACATCTCCATTCCTACTTTTCACATCCTGACATCACATCTCACTGACAGGTTGTCAACATCTTCACTTCCAGTATGGATGCCTTTTGTGATTAAGTTTAACCCTGCTAGGCTCAGCATAGCCTCATGTGAAAGACTTTTCTCCACTGACTTCTTAAAAATATACCTGAAACACACCTCCCTAATGCCTTCCCCATTCTGCTTCCATGGACTGATGCAGCAGGGATGTGAGAGGGGACTGTCCCACACTGCTGCCACCAGCCCCTTCAATGAGATTTCCAACTCGCTGCTGGTGTATCCACAGACCACATGCACACACACATCTGGCACACACACATCCGTGCTGCAAGTCCTGCTGGAGGAGTGTCCACTACAGCTCCAAGGGGGTAGGTGCCATCAGTGCTGTGGCTCTTCAGCCTCTCCCAAGCAGAGCAGCTGTAGGGGAAGCTCCACCTTTCCACCCATCGCAGGAGCAGGACTGCTGCTCTGCTTTGTCCTTTCTCTCCCATGATTTCAAATGCTTGTGCTCAGTTTGGCTCAATCTCAGCTCAAAAACCCTGTGCCACTGCCAGCCTGTCACATGTAGGACATGTTTACTGATGGAAGTTTGTTGTGGTTTGACACTGGCCCAAGGCCAGGTACCCACGAGTGTCACTCGCTCACCCTCCCCTGCTACAGCTGGGCAGAGGAGAGGGGAAAAAAGAAAATTAACAAAGGGCTCATGAGTGAGATAAGGACCAGGAGGAAACACTTCAAGGGCAAAACAGGCTCAACTTAGGGTTTCAAAGTTAATTTAATTACTAAATAAGCATTCAGAAGTGAAATTTTCATTTCCTTTTCTGAAACAAAAATAACCCAAACAATTGTTAAGTTTTTCATGTCTTTATACAACATAAATGTACCAAAAGCCTGCCATTTCTGTTAAACAATTTAGTCTCACCAAAACACCTTTTTTCTTGCCAAAACGTTTTTCCTCACCCATGTCCTGACCAGCCCCACTCCCAGTTTTCCTGGCAGAGGGAACAGAGAAATGAGTTGCCCAAGGTTTAGGCTGCAGAGGAACAAGACATTTGGTATTGATGCTGAGGGACCTTCTAGCACACCTGCCACCGGTTTCCCTTTTAAAAAGACACCCTCTTTCCTCTTAAAAGACGCACAACTAAGGGGAAACATGATTAAACAGGAAAAAGACAAAACCATCAGTTCAGGGGATGTCATCAGCGGCACTGTGTGAGTGACATCAGCTCCAGCCACTGCTCCACCAATCCAACACCCTCAGTGCTCAATTGCCGTGGATTTTTCCAGGTCCTCGGCCAATACCGGCAAGTATTTCATAAATATACCACAAGACAACCTGCTGCATTCTGCACTGTTTCCACAGACAGCATTAACAGTAAGTTAATTTCCACCCATAATATTTGAAAATACCTTAATTATGAACTTAGCAAGTCTGCTTGTTAATGCAGTTTTCCCTAAATTATTTCATGGTTGAGTGAGAATTGAGTCATTAAAAAGCAGCAATGAACACATAGAGTGAAACAAAGTTGAGGCCTTTGGAAGGCTGCCTTGCAGAGCAAGGGGAGGAGGGAAAGATCCTTTCTCTTTGGGACAAGGTCTGATCTTAAGCTATAGGTTTGGTATTTCTAACATCACCTATAAAGAAGTGCTTCAACCCTGTCTCTCCCGACCCCAGCCTGCTCTGCTGCTGGTCCCTGAGCACTGCACAGCTCTTACATGCTCTCTGCAGTGGGGATCACCACCAGATTTAATGCCATGCAGGGTATTACCCACTGCAGCACCAGGGGTTGGAAGGACACACGTAATCCAGAGCACCAAGAAGTGCAGTTGAGCAACATGTGCCATGGGGCTGATGCACAGAGCTGGGGCAGTGGTCACTCACTCACACAGTGCCACACACTAGTGCCTCCTCAGGACAACCCCCTACCCTCCTTTACCCACATTTGGATGTTTTGTCCAGGATTAGTCCCAAGGGTAGCAATCCCAATGATAACCCATCAGCTCTCCTTTGTTTCTCCAGCTGTTGGATTAGCGAGAGGCTCACAGGTACCACATGTTACCATTGGTCTCATACTGCCTTCCTCAAGCCCTCTCCTCCCTGATCAAAGCTACAGGTGGCATTAAAGGGCACAAAAGGAAATGTCACAGAGTAGACTGCAGTCTCTGACCTCTGTGGGCACGTTACAGGGAGGAAGGTGGTACTCACACACATGGGTCCATCCTTCAGGCCTGCTCATGAGAGACGCAGACCTGAACGTCTCTCCCAACAGCCATAAGCAGGATATGCCAGGGTGTAAGCCAGGGATCACATCCACAGACCAAATCCCACCCATCAATTGCCTGAAGCCTCTCATTTTTTAATGCACTAACAGGGACACAATCGTATCTTGGAGTTTCTCCAGCTTTGCCAAATGCAAATACTGCCAGTGCCTTCAGTCCCTGAATGGCATATGAAATTAAAATCAGAGAGCAGTTGAATTCTTAGCCTATATACTTATCTACTTTTAATTTTTTCCAAAATTCTGCACATAACACAAACAAATGGCAAAGGTGATTGGGGCAGTGATTACTAGGGAAATATTTGTAGGAATTACTTTTGGAAGTTTAGCTGTAAACCCATCCTACAGAACTTGTGGATTGTAATTTAGAAATAGTTTGACAAATGCTGTTGTTTTCAAAGAGTGGAGACATCACTCTTTATACTCTGTTTTGTGTATTTGTATGCATCGAACAGTAACATACCTTAGTTTATATATTTTTAAGATGTCATTCTAAAGGATGATCAGAATCAAGGATGTATCTACCAGATACCTTGGGAATCAACTGTAAGGTATTGAATAAATTGACAAAAAATGTTTTGGTTTGTATATAAAGGGTGAAAGGATGAGTAAGTCAAAATTTTTTGCTACTGTTCTAATCATCCATGTAATCAAGACAGGAGACAAGGAGACAAAGGTTCAAAAGTCCCTCAAAGCTTCTAAATCCAGCTATAATCTGAAGTTCTAGAGACTTCTTTGCAAGAGAAAAATATAACAAGCCCTGTGAATATATCAAAAAGTTGTTTTCTCTATTACAAATGCATTGCATCAAATTTGTCTCCATTTCTTTCCTTCATCTCCAGTGAGGAGCTCAGATTTGCATAGAATCAGACTTGGTCATTCCTGTCAAATATCAGCTAGATATAAAACACCAGTATTTTTCTTTTTTCATCTTAACTTTAATTTTACATATATCTTGGTCTCCAATGACTGATTTGAAAAAAATCTGGATATTTAAAGGAATTTTGCCGAAAACTACTATGGCTTTTCTCTGCAAGTGTTACCCCCCCCC
>WAAG01034243.1:187-13270 GCA_013390105.1 Tichodroma muraria
TTCCTCATCAGTCCAAACTATGAGCATGTGGCACTGCACTAAGCAAATCCATGAAGAAATTTCACCCAATACTTATTGCAAAAAAAAATTATTGCCAACCCCCCCACACTTAAAAGCGCAAACATCTGCCCACACCTGCCCCAGTTTACAGAGTAAAACTGTCCAAAGAATTATTATACTATCCTCAGCACCTTGCATTTTTTCCCTAATAATCTCATTTTTTTTTATTTTAAAAATGTCTGTTTTGGAGCTAGAGCTCTCTCTGCAGAGACCTAATGTACTTTTATCCTGTAGGTTTTGCTCAGGGCACCCTGAGCACTTTTCTGCCTAGTGTTCTGCCTCAGCTGGCTGAAATCAGAGGGGTGCTAGCTTTCGTATTGAATAACTGGGAATTTATTCAGAGCAGAACATGAATAGAGGGTGCAACCATGTCTCCAAAAAATAAAAGTTGCATCTATTCAGAAGAGGAGATCTGTTTAAGGTATATGTACATTCCAAATCAGCTCCCATATTTTTAGAAAAATACTGATGAGGGCTGTGTAACATCTCTTCCACTGTGATAAAGAATGGTGAGAGAAAGATAAGATGTAGGACTGGAATGTGTGAGAACCAATTATTTCTTTAGATGTTTTCAAATGCATGAACAAGGGGTATAAATTTACACATAGATACTTTCAAAACTTATTCAGAACTTTTATCTTTAATCCATCTGATTTTGGGCAACTACTTGTTAGATATGCACTGTCTTTATCCCTTCTTGGATAGTAGGAATTGTGCATATTAAAATCTGCCTGACCACAACATAAGGCTGTTTGCTTTCTTCCACTTAAGGTTGTTCTAGATATCTTTTTCTTCCAGTATTCTAATAATGAGGAACTCTGTCTTTCTTGAAGGTTTAGTATCAGGATACTTGTACTACTAGAAATGCTGCCAGTGGATTCTCTTAGTGGCATCTCTCATAATTTGGCTTAATAGAACCACCATAGGCTCAGCAGGAATGTGATATATTTTGAGTATTTCTTCAGGATACAGGTTTTTTTATATGGTGTCCCCTACTCACCTAGGAAAAGTTCCTGCTTTTAAAATGAAGGAAAAGCTAAATGGCAACTTGGACTGCTACACTTTATGTTATTAATGTGCACAACATAATTCACCTCTGAAAATGAAATTCTGACACAGACTTCCATGGGACCTTGAACAATTTACTTAACTTTTATTTGCCTCAGTTTCTAAATTTCAAAGGTGGACATCTACAAACAATGTATAACTTATTTAAAATGTGTTTTAAAAAATGGACTGGGGAAAATTTCAGGAAACAAAATTATTGTAATGTCTCTCCAAGCAGTCATTACTTGTATGAAACAAGCACTGTAATACTAGACATTTCATGCCTGAATTCTAAAGAGATTTAACCAGTCCCAGGTTTTTCTTTCAGAATTTCTTGCATAGAGCCTGGCTTTCAAAGTCCCTTGGTTCCAGTACCTTCCAAGAATTTCCTACAAGTAGCTCTTTACATATTTTCATGCAGACTTTTTAATTTCCACTTTGCGTATAGGGATGGAGGGGAATGTGTTAATTTTTAAAAATACTAAATCACAAAGTACCACCTTTGTTGACAGTGGGAATGTCTGGGGTGGCTCATTTTGCATCCCATGTACAAAGATAGAAATAATCAAGACAAAACTGGACTCAAAAATAAGTAGGGCTGAGAGTACTGGGTGCACCTTCATTAGTATTGGAGTCTGCATCAGAGAAAAATCTCCTAATTCTCTTTGCTTGGATTGCAAAACATTCCCAGAGTACTTGGACCAGACTCGGTTTAGAGTAAAGTAAATCATCAAATGTGCTCTGCTCTGGGAGCAGAAATTGTGTGCTGCACCTGCTCATAAGGGCTCAGTCTGTGGGACTGGAGCTGACAGAGTTTTCAGTAACACTCCTGGAGTTAGTGAAGGATGAAAGTAATTTCCTCAGCTGCTTGACTCCACTGACCTGTTGCCATCAGGCCTTCTGCATTGGTTGTCCTCCAGGGATCCTCCAATACAGCCATGGCCCAGGACCTCACTTCAGCCTCTCAGGGCCACCAGCCCTTGCCCCAGGAATGCCCCAACCCTGTCTTGTCTCTTGTTGTGTTAATATAATGTTTTAAATTCTTTAAGGATACCTTCTTCTGATTAAACTGAATCCCAATTGTTGCTGCTATGCTCTCTCAGCTCAGTTCATTGAGCTGAAGTACTGTGAGTGCCAAAAATTCCCTAATATTTGCTGTCTGAGTTGTACATGATGACCATTACCAAGTATGTGAGGTCTGCATCTGAGGCTTGGGATGGCGCTAATGGCTTCAACCTGCCTGACATGTAAGAGGAAAAGCTTTGTTGCATAGTTGTCTTGGTTTGAAAAGACAGGTGTCTGCTAAGGAAGGCAGGAGCCCCCCTTGAAATGGAAAATGTAAACCCCCTCCCTCCAAATTATTATAACTTTGAAATTAAGGGGCTCTCAGGCAAAGATATGGGGGGAGGAATAACAGTTCTTTATTAGGAAAAATAAGATTAAAATGCAGTAATACAAAAAAACAAACCACTGCCAGAGTCAGAATACAACCTGANTGAAGGAGGATGGGTCCTGGAAGAGACAAAGAAAACTGCCCCACCTGGTTTTTAGCAGCTGGCTCATTAACAGAGCATTACTCCCCCCCATCCCCCTCCCACCACAGAGTTATGAGGTCATGGGTCATGGAAGAGATGAAGAACACTGCTCTACTGGTTTCAACAGTGGTGATAGAATACATACTGCAACCCAAGACAATGGTGCAGTGATTCATAAGGTGTAAGAGGAAAGAAATGGGGTTCCATTGAAGCTAACCAATGTACACGTGGCAACTTTCATTTTGTCATGTTGTGTTTGTGAGAGGTATGTGCTGACCTTAATGACCCTGCTTGCATAGCGCTGGTTATGTACACTCTAAGTACCCTTTAAAAATCATTACCTGATGATTATTTTTTATGAACACTGGAGCTGCTGTTGATACCTTAAGTTTTAGCTTTTATATTTTTTAGACTGCTGTTTTAGTGGGTAGGTTTGGATTTCATATTAAGTGCTACTAAGGTCTCTTCACAGAGTAGACAGACAAAACAATTCCTTCTCTAGCTTGAGACCAAGGACAACTTTCAGGCCCAAGGACAAAAACAATGGTGAAGTGAGAAGAAAATTAAGTAAGATGGAGCTTCATAACCTGAAGCTGTGGTTGGACAATTTGACTCTAATATGCTAATGGACCAGAACTTATAAAAGTGTGGGACCTCGTGATTGGGGGTCCACTTTTGTGACCATCTGGGAGCATCTTTGGTGTGGCCCGATGGAGCTCTTGTGTGGCCCAGGTGTGCCCATGGAGGTCTTTTAATAAATCCCTACTTTATCCTTTTGTTCTGACTAGTCTCTGTTCCAGGTCGGCCTCTAGCAGGCATCACTGTGACACAGCAGCCTGGATAGCCTGCCCTGCTGGCACATGTGTGACATGACATGGAGAGGGCATGAAATATCTGTAGGAATGATACACTCAGGAATGAGCACCTGACATTTCTGTCCCTTGAGTCATTCCATGCAGTTTTGCTTTCCATATATAGAGAGTTTTGACAAGCTGTCAGAGCAAAATAGTCTGATCTGCATTCCTCTGAAGAGGAAAACATGAACTCATCAGAGCTCAGCACTGGTCATGACTTCTGGAGCTGTTACTGCCCAGATTTTGGGGCAGCCAGGATGGAGGGAAATTGAAGTGTTGAGACTGGGTGAGGACAGTGCTGCCTGTAGCAGTGCTCCCATTTTCCATGTGTGATGTGCTTTCCTCAGACCAGCACAAACCTTCCTCTGTCACTGGATGAGCTCAGGCTGCTCCTAACATCTACTAAAATAAAATTATTTAAAATCAATTGTAGAGATGTGTTTGGAAGCTGTCATCTGATGACACATTGCTCTCCCTATATGAGTGCTGCTTTTTAACCAGCTTTGTTTGGATGTTGTCACAGTAATGTGTGAATATTTTGGATCAGTGACATAGGTTGCCTTCTACACATTATGAATGATTGTTTGCATACAGAATAGCATGGGCCTGAAGACAGAAGACATAAGAAATGGATTGTTAGAGGTGGATTGCAGGACACTGCAGGGTGATATTGCAGGGTGGTTACACACTGTGTTGTACTTGAACCTCCACCACAGCACAAGACGACTCAGTGTATTGACTCACTGACTGAATCACACACAGAGGGCAAACCCCACAGGTTTAACCTCTGGGTTCAGAGGCTTATTCTTCCTCTGTAAAGACTGAGTCTTTCCTCCTTTGCTTCTTCCCTAAAATGACCCATTTTTAAATTTTCTGAATTATGGGTAATATTTTAAGTCTCTAAATTTAAGTTTAAAGTACCATTTTTTTCTAACATCTTAGACTGTAGACACCCGCAGAGTACTTATTTACTCATTTTGTTTGGTATTGATTGATTTGATATGATAACTAATCCACTGCTTTGTCAGTCATCCAGACATGTGTTGCTAGGACCAGGCAGAATATTTCTTAAGGATCATGACTAAATTAAGAGAAAAGTAAACTTCACTACCTCAGGGATTTGCCTAGTATTGAGTTTGTATGAAATAGAATAAAGGCCCTTCAAAGTTTGATTTATTTCCCAGAAAACACTTCAATTGTATACCTTGTAACTATAATTTCTGCTTGATTTGTTCCTTCCTTCCTGAGATTGTATATATGTTTCTTTTTTTTTAATTTCACCTTTTAATCTGCATTTTTGACAGGAGCTGAATCATACTGAAATAGAGGCTTGTGTTATGATGATTCACTTTAAAAATGAAAGTGTACTTTCTGATTGTTGTGCTAGTTGGCAACACCTTTTCTGTCAATTTTTCCTCTAATCCATCATAAAGTTGTTTCAGTTGACCTATTTATAATTTATTTGAAAGAACTGTCATATTTTTAAATATACAATTTATGATAATTTTCAAGATATTTCAGGGGAAGAAAAAGGTGATGCAGGCAGAACTTGAGTTTGAATGGTCAGGTTTAAAAAAAAAAAAAATTAAGTATTTTGAGCAAAAGGGTTAAAAGGAAAGGCCATGGAGTTCTAGGTATATATAGACTGTGAAAAAGAAAGAAGCAGTAGTTAGTGCTAAGCTTGCTTACTGTTGTGTGTCTGGTTTGCTGCAGCAGTTCAACCTCCCCATTCCAGCAGTTTGGCTGGAAGCCTGCTCTGAGAAAAGCCCTGTAATAAAGCCAACATTAAGAGGGTGGTGTTGCACCTCTCCAGCAAAACATGTGTGAGTTTCTCCTCAAACTGTGCAGAGTACTTCCATGTGCATGAATGGATCAAGAAATTCAATGATTTTATCTGTTTGCTCTCAGCTGCTATCTGTGTTTGAATTCTTGTGGTTTAACTCCTTTGGGACAGCATTGGCTAATAACCTTTGGCAGTGACACAAAAAGATTGGTGCACATCTGGCTGTCTTTCATGCTGCTAGTACTCTTCACTCAAAAAGTCAGAATAATATCCACCTACAGGAACAAATATTTACTTTTCTCAAAGAGAGGTACTTATTTCTTTTGGTATATAATATAAGGGCATATTCCTCCTATTTCTAAATTATCTTCAGAAATGACATTTAATCTTTAGGTCACAGCAAGGCAATGTCACGTAGCAGGCATGACATCAAGGCTTTTGTGCCTAATACCAGCATAGTGTCTTCAAAGCAAAATTACTTTTTCCTACTTGGTGACCTGAAATATACCTGGATAGTGGGGCTGGGGGAAATTCTTGAAAGCCCAGAATAAATACAACTCCTGACAGTGAGCACTACATGATAGTGAGCACTAGCACTCTTGATGGACAAAAAACTGGCTGGGTCCAAAGAGTGGTGGTGAATGGGGTTACACCCAGCTGATATCCTGTCACTAGTGGCGTTCCCCAGGGCTCAGGGTTGGGGCCAGCCCTGTTCAATGTCTTTATCGATGACTTTGATGAGGGGATTGAGGGGACTCTCAGTAACTTTGCAGATGACATCAGGCTGGACAGGAATGTTGATCTTCTTGAGGTAGGAAGGCTCTGCAGCGGGATCTGGACAAGCTGGATCTACGGGCTGAGTCCAATGGTATGATGTTCAGTAAGGCAAAGTGGTGAGTCCTGCACTTTGGTCACAGTCACACCACACAAACTTAGAGACTGGGGAGCAGAGTGGCTGGAAAGCTTTCCAGTGGAAAAGGGCCTGGGGGTGCTGGTCAACAGCAGCTGAACATGAGCCAGAGTGTGCCCAGGTGGCCAAGAAGGCCAGTGGCATCCTGCCTGGGATCAGAAATAATGCGGTCAGCAGGACTAGCAATATCCCTCTGTACTCAGCACTGGTGAAGTCGCACCTTGAATCCTGTGTTGAGTTTTGGGACCCTCACACAAGAAGGAATTGAGGTGCTGGAGCATGTGCAGAGAAGGGCAATGGAACTGGTGAAGGGTCTGGAGCACAAGTCTGATGAGGAGCGGCTGCGGCAGCTGAGGGCATTTAGCCTGGAGACAAGGAGGCTCGGGGGAGACCTTACTGCTCTCAACAGCTACTTGAAAGGGGGCAGTAACCAGGTGGGAATTAGCCTCTTCTCCCTGTTCAATGAATGACAGCACAAGAGGAAATAGTTTCAAGTTTCCCTGGGAGAGGTTTAGATTGGAAAATTTCCTCATGCATGGGTTGTCCAGCATTGGAACAGGCTTTCCAGGGAAATAATGGAATTCACCATATCTGGAGGTATTTAAAAAACGTGTATGTGGCGCTTTGGGACATTTTAGTCATTGACTTGGCAGTGTTAGATTTATGGTTGGACTTTCTGATCTTAAAGGTCTTTCCGAACTTGAATGATTCTTCAATTCTATGAGTAGATTAATTTGGATGAATACCTCAAAATGCATTCCAGAGACACCTTTTTGAAATAACCTTGAGAAAAAAAAAGGAAATAGTACGATATAAAGGAAAAATTAACTAGAAGGAAGACTGTAATTCATGTTAGTGAGTACAAGGTCATAGAAAAAAGTTCAGTTATGGGTGAGACACGCGGTCTCTGTTTATAGAAGCTGTATAGTAGAATAACACTGTCTTTTCCATTTCACCAGTAGCAGGTAGACCTAGTGAAGAAAAGGCTTCCTGCGGTTAAGAAATCTGGATAAAAAGCCCTCCCTAGCTTTTGTTAATAGCACAAGCATAGATAGATATATGGAAGATTATCATACAGTCAACTTGTTCTGCACTTTTAGAATATATGTATGCTTTATAATGATGAATGACACAAGATAAGAACATGCTTAAGGACAAAATGAGGTGTTTATCTATGCATCTGTTTGGAATATGAGTAGCAGATTATTTTGGAAAATCAGTATTTTTCTGTAGAAATGCATTCTTTTTTTTTGAAACATTCAACAGGTAGAATTGGCATGGAGTGTTTCAGGGATAGCGAGATGCCTTGCTCCAAAGATTCTCCCCCTGGACTGGACAGGGCACTATCCTGTATTCCTGACCTGAAACAGAAGCTTTGGACTCTCGTATCCCATCTCACATCACAGGAAAATATGTTCTTCACAAGGCTTTTAGGAGGCAGATGTTTCTCAGATGTTATTTCCTTTCTTTAAAAAGTTAATTCTATGTCTTAGAACAGAGACTTGACAGAATATGAGTCTCAGACTGAGACATCTCTGGAGAACATTCATACAGTCCCCTGGTTCAAATTAGGGTCAACTATAGCAGGTTGCTCCAGGGAGCGCCCAGTTGAGTTTTGGACATCTCCAAGGATGGAGGCTCCACAATCTCCCAGCCTAGAGAGGGAGGCATCAATCGCCCTTATATTTAAGTGGAATTTCTTGTACTTTTATCTGTGCCCGTTGACTTTTTTTCTGTCACTGGGCTCCACTGAGAAGAGTCAAACTCCATCTTCTTTATTCTTTCCATCAATGTGTTTTGTATATTTATAAGATCCCCCTGAGTCTTTCCTCCTCCAAGAAGAGTCCTAGCTCTTTCAGCCTCTCCTCACATGACAGGCTTCAAACCCTTAATCACCTTTGTGGCCTTTTGCTACACTTGCTCTGGAATACCCATGTTCATGTACTGGGGAGCCCAGAACTGGACCCTGCACTCCAGCTCTGTCTCACCAGAGCTGACGAGAGGGGAAGGTTCCAGAGCTGAGAGAGGTGGCTGTTGGCCTGCTTAGCTCCAAGGGAACATTGCTGGCTCATGGCCACTGCTGTTCACTGGGACACTCAGGTCTTTTCTGCAGAGCTGCTTTCCAGCCAGTAACTCCCAGCCTGTACTGGTGCATCCAGTGATTATTCAGGGTGCAGAACTTCACATCTGCCTTTGCTGAACTTCATGAGGCAAAATTCTTGTTTTCCTCTTTTTCCAGCCTGTTGAGGTCTCAGTGGCAGCTCAGCCACTCCTGCCAGCTTCTCTCTTTTATGCCACACCACTTGTTCCCCTGGAGCAGGCAGCCAAGCTCTCTTCTGAAAACAGCTTCAGCTAGAGAGGCCATGAGGCTTGCCCTGGTGTGGGTAAGGTCTAGACTGTTTTAAACTAGACTAAAATTCTTTTTTGCTCCAAGAAATGTTTATATTGTGTTTGATTAGCTAAAAATGTGTTATTTGATTAGCTAAAAATGGAGGGTTATTGCTATTACCAGCACAAAGAGTACTTCAATTAACACCAAAAACAAGAGCCCTAAATAGATAGACAGAAAACTTGCTGTCTAGAGAGGAAAAATGAAGAAGCAAAGGGCAAAAGTAAAAAATCAGAAAGGTAATTTTGACAGCAGCATTTTGAATGGATTTAAGGAAGTGAGCTTAGTACTGGGAAACAAAACCAACACCTGGAAAAAAGAACATGTGGGACATGAGATGGTTTGTGACTGGGTAAATCTCAACATGGAGAACAGACTGTCTTTGCAGTTATTTCCAAGGGAAACCAAAGTTTCAAAAGGAAAGAGCCGAAAACAGACCAGGTGTGAGAGATATTGGAGAAAGTGAAATCCAAAAATCATCTAGGACAAAACCCAGGTATTTTTTGATTCATCTGCCAGCACCCCTACAGCAAAAGATTTGCATTAATACTGTAAAAAAAAAAAAAGTGTTTTAAAGATTTTTCCTTGGTAATGGACTTATAACCTCAACATCAATAGTTAAGGGAAGGTTTTTAAGTCTCTTGGATTGAGGTTTTGTTTTGGTTTGGTTTGGTTTTTTTTTTTACTTTCAAACTCTTAATGTTTATATTTTCCATTGAAGTTTTTGAATACAATTATATTGGGTCATAACTTAGACAAAAGGACAAGGCTGTGGCTACTACTTCCTAAGAATGACTAAGTCATGACATAGTTCAGAGGTGCACATGTGAAATGGATTTTGAAATCAAAATACACTGCTAAATGAATAGCTCAGATCTTAACTACTCTAAATCATTTCTATTCCATGGCAGTCAGTAAATTTACATAGTTATTCTTGTGGAGAATTTGTCCTGTGTTTGAGTTGCTAAAATTTAATGTGGGGCCAAAATCTTCTTCTGGGCTCAGTGGGGCTTACAGACATGCATCCTCCTGTCCAGTTATGCCAGGTTCTGCCCGAGTCCAGAGGGAATGCCTCCTGGGAACCGGCTGGTATACAAAGACACAGCTGTGAGTGCCCTTTCACAGGCTGTAATTTATTAATTGGGTGGCTGGTGCTTAGGAAGACTTGGACAGGTTTTCTTCTTTCCCTCCTTTCCCTTCACACATTCTCCTGGGTGTGCATCTGCTAGGAACACAGTTAATGAATGTTAGAAGGTATCTGTATGAAAAAAGGACATGCACGTACCTCTGAACAAAGTTATGTTATTGTATGTAACACACTAGGAAACTTAGGATGATTCCTAAGTTTTGTAAAACAAGTCATGATGTGTGAAAAGAACCCCAAACATCCTTTAAACTGTACAGATTTTTTCCAAATTGCATAGATTATTTTTCACAGCTTGCTCTGGCATCAGCTTTTAAAAGAGTCATAAAGAAGGAGAAAAGGGAATTTCTTATTCTTTCCTCTGTGTGATGACAAGAAAAATTTCATCTATAAGTTTCACAATGTCCTCATTCATGTAAAATTTCTGTTGGATTTAATTTGCTGTTGCTATTGACTTTTATGAGAAATTTTTCCTGAGCCAAAATCCTCTAAGATTAGACTGTGGAGAGATTTGGGTTTGTTTTTGAAGACAAGAGAGAAGTCAGGGTATAACTGACTGTCTAGATTTATGTTACTAACAGATAATTTAGTTTACAAAATATGTTTATGGAAGAAAAACATTACTGATGCAATCCATTGTGAATAAGACATTTTCAAATTCCTGAGTATGTGAATAAACAGTGTAAGTGCAAAAATCAGCTAATATATTTTGTGCATTGATTTTGACAATTACAGACCTGTTTTAAATATTTATAATACTTCATGTATTAATAAATGATCTGTGGTGTATTTTAAAAATAAAATGAAATCTCAGTATTATGTCAGCTCACCACAGACTCCTGTATTAAATCTTTGCTGAAATGTGGAGAAAGACATTGAATGTTTATACAGATTATACAGTATAGCCACTGTATTCCACAGTATTAATTTGCCCACTCTCAGTCTGAATTGATTTTTTTTTTTTACAAAGTCTGGAGTATCTGGAGGTGCCACAGCCATTCTCTTGCCTGTATATTAAATGCACAACTTCATTTCCTCTTGAATTGACAACACAGGAAGGTTTTTCTTCTCTAGGGTTTGACCCTTCAGAGAGATATTTCATTTAAGAGTGCATTTGGCATAATTCTAATTGCTGGGGAGCAGTAAGGTCAGATTGTTCCACAGAGGAGGATGAGCTCATAGCAAAGGACAACCCAGATGCAGAGGATCACACCAAGAAGATGCAATCCCACAGCACTGGTGACAGTGACAGATCCTGTGGACAGCCAGCAGTTATCAGACAAGATGAGATGAAGAACCTGGGATGCTGTTCATCCAGGCAGTGCACTAAATAGTGTCTTGTAGCAGAGCTGACAACCAGGTAAACCTTTCCCATAACACTCCACAGCCATATAGCCCAAGTGCCTTTTGGAAGTCAGTGCAAGAGGTGCCCTTGTCCTGTTCTATTTGTAGGCAGACAGTGTCACGCCCAAGCTCTTCTCCCCATGTATCTGCTGTTGTCATTCTGCAATTCACACTATTGCATCCCTTGAACAGTCCCCAGCCTTGACTCCAAACAGGCAACTGTTCAATTAGTCTAACTGGTAGATTTTAAAAAAATTAGATCCTGTACCTGTGGATTAGAGTAAGTTCTACTTTAGTGGTCTTTCGAAGGAATCCTTTCTTCCCATTTCCTCTTTAAATACATTTTGTTTCAACACTGCCTCTGTTATTATAAGACAATGATTCTTAGAGTATTTCACACTCTTCATTGATTACTGGGTAGCAGGTGTTAATTTTAGAAACATAATGTACATTCAGTTAATACTGTAAATAAAATACTGTACACTTAGTATTAGATTTGGCCTTCAAATGGGTAACTTCATCTTAATAGTGCACACAGATTGATTTCACAGGTTGCATACATAGCTAGTGTAGGTATGCAGTATCCATCGATGGCTGATTTAAAAAATCAATTTCATATTGCACCATCTGTTCCAGCAACTCTGATCTAAATGAATGGCTAAGGGATCTTGGGCAGCTCTGTAGATTTTGTGTTCTTTTTTATCAGGACAATTTTAACAGGACAATTTTGTTTTCTTATTTTTCAGTTACTATGATCTATTTTTCCGGCCCTCTATGAACTCTTAGTACTTCTGTATTTCGAAATCTTTTGTTTATAAACAATTTTTTTTTTCAATGGCCTAGATTACTCATGTTGAACCAACATGGTATGGATTTTTAGTCTCCATGGTCAAACTCTAAAAGCATTCAGTGCTTTTAGTTAGTTCACTTATTCAGTAGTGTACTGAATTATGAGATACCACCTTGCAGGGGCAGAGAATGCATCTCCTCTGGTCATGGAACCTGTGTCCACAGAACATAGTGCCAGGGTCTCAAGGTCTTAAATCAGGATGCAAGCACAGGGATCTTTCCTTTGTGTTATCTCGTGTGCTAGCACTCGCTTTAAAGCTCAGTAGGCTTTCCTTAATTAAATAACTTCAGGAGCTTATTAAGCACCTAACTTTGTCATTATGTTTCCGTTCTTATGGTCATTGGGATGCCATTGGAGGAAAACCTATGCTTTCCAGATGGACAAAACTAACAATGCTGCAATAAGGACATGTTTTCTTTTATTTTCCTGTTCAGAAAACTAGTGAGACTGAAAAGTTGAGACAATCTATTTTACAGATTAAAATTCACATGTCTCTGGGGAAGACTGTATGAAAGTAGAATATGGAGAAAAATATGGAGAACGTGGAGAAAAAGAGCTTTAAGAAATATAAAGTTCTACTTTGAGACAGTATGTTTTTTCTTTGCTTTGTTTGTTTGTTCGTTTTGTGTTGGTTTTATTTGTTTTCCAAATATATAGAAGGAAAGGGAGTTTGTCCTATCTTTTGTGAAAATATATTCACTACAATCTAGAGGAGGGTGAAGATATTTATAGTTAATTGCCTTTTTTGATACTTAATTGATCTGAATGTCTGTAAAAAATTGCCTTAATCCTTTCTTATCCCTTTCCTTGAACTCATCCCTTTCCCCTCATTCCCTCTTGATTGCCTTTCCCACCCCTAGAAGAGTGGTTTCAGTCTGAAACCAGACAGAAATATTAATTTGTGTTGCCAATTTAAAATCCTGTAATCAAGAGCAAAGCAGGCTCAAACTTGAAAAGAACAGACTTTATTAACTAACACAAAAAGAAAGGAAAAAAAAATAAATTAGAATGAAACCTTTAAAACACTCTTCCTGTATCACCAAAATTTCTTTCATTCTCACTGACAGCACACAGAAATCACATTTAGAATTTTTAGTCAGTTTTCTCAATTCTAGAATAGTCTTTCTTCAATTCTTCTAGGGATTGGAGCATCTCTTACTTGCTATG
>WAAG01034248.1:0-10900 GCA_013390105.1 Tichodroma muraria
GTTTGGGACAAAAAGCAGAGATTGTCTCTGTGGAAGAGGAGAAACATTAGCTCAGAGACAGAAAGCCATCACAGAGAAGTTAGAAAGTTAGGGAAAGACGAAAACAAATTAGAAGAAAAACTCATTCTGCACTACTTGAGCTTTTCTGCCCCCTGAGAGCATAAGAAGGGAATGTTCTACACCACATTTGAGGATGCAACAGCTTAAATATATCTTCTAAAATGGTGCCCCAAAACTGGATGACCATTTCCTGATGTTTACTGCAGCACTACATTCCCCAGTGCTGTAGCTGCCATCACAGGAGACCACTGAACTTTTCTGCCTTTCCACCTTTTTCCTTGACAAAAGCCATTATGACCTGTTTTTATTTTTTTTTTAATTTTTTTTAATTAACAGTATTTGAAAGAGAAAATAGTCCTTTTTTCCCCCAAAATCCTTTCCCTTGTCTGGAGAAAACCTTCAGATCCAGGGCAGACAAATTTTCTTAGGAGTTATAAGTATTGTCACCCCTATCAGTCAAGGGAAAGCCATAAGGAATTTCAATTAGTGAGTGTGGTTTCACTACTGGCAGGAGTTCCTCATAACAGAAAGCTAATTATGTAAATTCTGTTAAAGTGCCCTCCTCTGTAGAACAAATTGCCTATGACCAAAGTAATTGCCCAAGATGTGAGAGAACCCCACCACATGTGGCACAGAGTTTGTGGCAGCTGGTGGTACCAGCAGAGCCAACACACACGTGACAAACATCTTTAACTTCAGGCATCTGGCATCCATCGTCCCCATGCAGGAGGAGCACAAGGATAAGCACAAGACCTGAGTTCCTGCCCTCCAGCTTGGCTACACAGCACCAGGAGCTGGGGATTTGCAGACACAGAGAAACAAAGATTTTCATCCACGATGCTCCAGGTCTATGTAGGTCTCTCCATACACCCTATCTCCACTTATTTTCAGAGGGTAAGCAAGACTTGGGGTTTTTTCAGCTCTTTTAGACTGAACCACATGCAGTCATATTTTTTCTCTTTTCTTTTCTTTTTCTTGAAGGCTTGAACCAAAGCCAGTTGAAGTCAATTGAAAGACAACCAGCAACTTTAATAAGTTTTGGCTCCATCCCTAAACACACACCGCATGCCAGACGTGATGACTGATTCTGTATCTGTCTCTAAGAAGCACTTAAAAATTGAAATTCAAAGAGAGAAGACAGCAAGTCTGTGTATATCACACTCTGGATATTTGACTGGCTTTAATAAATTTCAGAAGCAACACACATGCCAGGAGTAGTTTTCAATCAATAAATAACACAGAGGTTGAATTGTTCACCTGCCACCTCTTTACTTCCCCTCAGCACAGGTGGAATTATCTTTTAGCCTCAAGGCTACTTGCAAACTAAAAGTTACATTTACAGAAACATCTATTTGCCAGCCTTTTGTTTTTTTCCCTTTATTTCCGTTACAGGCAGTAGCAGTATTTGACACCCACAAGGACCCTTCTCAGCAAGACATTATATATCACTCCATGGAAATACATAAATGACAAATTATCCCTGATAGCATCGTGTCTCTGCTGACCTGCTCAAGGTTTAAAGGCAGCTGGCAATTAAATGCCATGGCTACTGACCTGTTAAAGGCTTGGGTAGAGTTGTATTTATAAGCAGCAAAGGAAATTGTATGTAATGGTATTTTGTGGATGTCCTCCTCGAATTTGAGTAGTACTCATTCTTTCACTTCTCTGATTAAAATTATCTACTGATCTCGCATGTATTATTACTTAACAAGATGAATTCTGACTTGCCTGTTCTAAAACAAGAATGTTGTTTCCCTTCCACATTTCTTGCCACAAAGTATTTTGCCAGAGACTGAGAAAGTGGAGAGATACCGCAGTCTACAAAAACTAAAGATTTGTTAGCAAAACTTTCAGCTTTTAACTTTTAGCTTTTTATTCCTTTTTTTTTAAAAGGCACTTATTTTAACTATTGAGGGTCTTGTGTTTTTATTAAGGCATTAATAATATTAATTAATAGCATTGCCTTCCCCTGGGAGCAGACATATAGCCTAGCCAGTCTTTAGTAGTCCTAGACTCAGGATTTAAGACCATCTCACACTTAACTCTCAAGAAATGAAAGATCAATGCTCAAATTACACGTGCTACGAAGGTTCCTTCTCCTTGCCTTCCCCAAAAGCCTTCCTAATTTAAGACAATCTCTCCTTGCTTCAGCTGTTCAACTACAGCAAAACAACGCAATGAGAACAATTAAGCCTATAGAAATAATAAAACTTTCAAGTTTTCCAGAATAATCAGGCTTAGATGGCAATACCCATCTCAAAGCAAGGATGAATTGCAGTTCAGACCCAGAACAGAACAGGCTGATGAAGCTATAATTCTATCTTGCACACATCATTAATAAGCCTTGGTCATTAATAACTTTATGATTTGCTGTAGACCCAGAATCATAAAGTTGTATTTAACCTTCCATCCACCTAAAAGAAAGCTCCTTCCACATCAGACAAGATCACACAACCACATTTTCAGCCCTTAGCATTCCTTATACTTTTCCCTTAACACTCAAGAGACATGAGCAATGGCGTTTTCAAACCAACTTAGTGCCAGAAAAATGTCTGTTGTAATCCAAACTAAAAGGAATTTTCCAGCTGATTTCCAAAGTAGAAAAAACCCAACCATTTTGTGCACTTTGAAAGAAAAAAATCTAGCTATATATATATAAGGGTGTTTTGTTGTTGGAGGGGTTTTTTGTTTCCTTTTGAACTCCAAATATAATTGGAATTATGATGTGTAACAAATTTTTAGAAAGAACATAATCCATATGTCACATAATTCATTAACATAATTCACAGGGATCTCAGGGGCTACAGCCAGCTGTTTTCTGATCCATATTCCTACCAGGCTTATTAAATAAGTACAGTGGTAAAATTCACAAGTCAGTTTTTCATATTGTGTATATGGGAAAGTTCACACAGAATCACTAGGTTGGAAGAGACCTTTAAGATTATTGAGTCCAACCCATGCCCTAAAACCACCTCAACTAAACCGTGTCACCGAGTGCCACATCCAGTCTTTTTTTAAACACATCCAGGGATGGTGATTCCACCGCCTCCCCAGGCAGAAATTCCAGTACTTTATCACTCTTCCTGTGAAAAACTTTTTCCTGATAGCCAACCTGTATTTCCCTTGGCCCAGCTTAAGACTGTGTCCTCTCGTTCTGTCAGTTGCTGCCTGGAGAAAGAGACCAACCTGGCTACAGCCACCTTTCAGGGAGTTGTAGAGAGTGATAAGGTCACCCCTGAGTCTCCTTTTCCCCAGGCTGAACACCCCCAGCTCCCTCAGCTGTTCCTCACAGGGTTTGTGTTCCAGCCCCTCTCCAGCCTCCTTGCCTCCTCTGGACGCGCTCCAGCGTCTCCAGGTCCTTCCCGAACTGAGGGGCCAGAACTGGACACAGCACTCGAGGTGTGGCCTCACCAGTGCCAAGCACAGGGGAGAATGACCTCCCTGCTCCTGCTGGCCACACCATTCCTGATCCAGGCCAGGGGCATTGGCCTTCCTGGCCACCAGGGCACTCTGCTGGCTCATGTCCAGTTGGCTGTGGACCAGCACCCCCAGGGCCCTTTCCCCCTGGGCACTGTCCAGCCACTCTGTCCCCAGCCCGTAGCACTGCAGGGGGTTGTTGTGGCCAAAATGCAGGACCCGGCACTTGGACTTGTTAAACTTCATCCTACTGGACTCTGCCCATCTATCCAACCATTCCAGGTCTCTCTGCAAAGCCTTCCTACCTTCCAACACCCAGCTTAGTGCCATCTGTAAGTTTACTAATGAGAGACTCAATACCCACATCCATGCCATCAAAAAAAATACTAAACAGAATTGGCCCCAGCACTGATCCCACTACTGACTGGCCACCAAAGGTATTTGATCGTGTAAGATAAAGTATCATTATTAGTCACGTTTATTGAACCACTTACTATAACCAGCTGAGGGACAAGCTAGGTCCTCCTCCTCTATGTACTCTCAACCAAAACTTTTATATCTAATTAGGAAGTGGACTTAGAACCAATGTGCCTTAAAAGCCTGAGAAAGAGATTGAATAATTTAGGGTGATTTGGACAAAAACACAGATTTGGGCAGACTGAAAATGGGAAGAAAAAAGTCAAAGAAGTAGACCAAGGAACATTTTCTGACTAGTGCACAAAGTGTCTTCTAAAAGAAAATAAAAATTCTAGCACCAAAATCACCTAGGCCTTTACAAAATGTCAGAATTTAATTTTAGAAGTATTTCTGTGACCCAAAGGCTTTTTTGACATGGTTTGATGCTGGCCCAACACCGGGCACCCACAAGAGTCACTCGCTCTCTCTCCCTTGCCACAGTTGGGCAGAGAAGGGAAAAAAAATTAACAAACATTTCATGAGTGAGATAAGGACAAGGAGAAATATTTCAAGGGCAAAGCAGGCTCAACTTAAATTGTGAAGTGAATTTTATTACTAACAGAATCACAGGAGGATAATGAGAAGCAAAATAAGCCCTTAAACCCATGTTTTCTTTCCCCAACCCCTCCTTTCTTCCCACCGACAGCTCAGGGAGACAGGGTGTGGGGCTTTGGTCAGTTCATCACCGAGATTTTCTTCTGCTGCTCCAGGAGAGGAGTCCTTCCCTGGGAGACCGTGGGGTCCCTCCCACGGGAGACAGTTCCCTGTGAACTTCTCCGGCGCGGGTCCGCTCTCATGGGCGGCAGCCAAACCGCACCTGAGGCAGCCTCAACTCCCCCCCGGGCACACAATCCTCCCAAAACTGCTGCGGCGTGGGTGTCTCTGCCACGGGGTGCAGTGCTCCAAGGACAGGCTGCTCCAGCCTGGGAGAGGGCCCCTCTCTCCACCGGGTCTCCCGCTGGATCACAGCCTCCTCCAGGCATCACCCGCTCCAGCATGGGCACCTCCCCACGGGCTGTGGGTGGATCCCTGCATCCCCCTGGATCCCCACGGGCTGTGGGTGGATCCCTGCATCCTCCTGGATCCCCAGGGGCAGTGGGTGGATCCCTGCATCCTCCTGGATCCCCAGGGGCTGTGGGTGGGTCTCTGCATCCCCCTGGATCCCCATGGGCTGTGGGTGGATCTCTGCATCCCCCTGGATCCCCATGGCTGCAGGGGCACAGCTGCTTCACCAAGGTCTCACCACACCCTGCAGAGGAATCTCAGCTCTGGCACCTGGAGCACCTCCTGCCCCTGCCTCTCCACTGACCTTGGAGTCTCCATGTTGTCTTCCTCACAGGTTTTCACCTCCTTCTCTTCTCTGACTAGGAGCAAAAACCTTGCAACTTTGTACTGATTTTCTTCTTAAATATGTCATCGCAGAGGCATTACCAACCTCTCTCAAGGCCCAGCCTTGGCCAGCAGCATGTCCATCTTCAGAGCCTGGCTCTGCCAGACAGGGTGGAAGCTTCCAGGAGCTTCTTACAGGAGTCATCTCTGTGGCCCCCCTGCTACCAAAAACCAGGCCATGCCAAACCAATACAATGTTTTTCAGTCCTTAGTCAAGTCATACAAAGTTTTATCCATTGTTTTCCCGTGGGTTAAGAATCTCACATGAAAGCTGTGCATCTGGTTTCCTTTCTATCTCCTTTTTGCTAGGAGGGTCTAGATATTTATGCATGTGGAGCCACATTAGAAAATTCAAATTTTTCTAGAGAGATACCCTGGGAGACAAATTGATTCAGCGTCAACATCTATAGAAGAAACAGGACACATGTAATCCGTGATTGTCAATAGGTAGGTCAGCAACGTAAAGAAACCCTATAGTTGAAGGCTAAAGAGTTTGCAGACGGGTTCCCATCACATAAGGTCTGAAACAGTTTCATTGTCCTGGCACATACTGTGCTAACTGAAAGCAGTCACTTCTAGGTGCTGCTTGGCAAGATTAGCTTTGTTTGTAGCATGAGATGGGGGGGGAAGTCCCTGTGGATGGAACTGAATCTTTTCAAATCAAAAAATGGTATATAAACAGCAGGAACTGGGTGTCTGGCCACATGAATTAAGAAAAACAAATGATGCAAATCTCACTGATAGGAACATATCCAAATACAAGTCATTTGTCAATTGACTCACTTTTTAGTCCATTTCAAACAAGAAAATATATCTGTAAACATAGAGTACTACAAAGTTCATATACATATCTATATATATTCTTAAAAAAAAAAAAGAACTTATGTGTACACACACACATGTGGATACAGAATTTGTGCTCCTGCCTTAAAAGACGCAATGTAAAAGCAAGGGACACTAGCAGATAAAAGCAAAATCACAAGTGTACCACTTAACCCCTTGTATTTATTATCACAAAGGAGATGCCTTTCTTGCTGTTGTTTCGTAAGGACATTCCATTTTATTCACACCATTTCCAATATAACTGTTCAGCAATTAAAAGCAAAGGGGTTTACTGTACATCACCACTGGGACTCCAGTATCAAAATATTTCTTAACTGAGCCTAGAGGTATTTCTCTCTCTCAAAGCTTATTCTATCTGTTCTTACCACGTAAGATAAGTGGATGGAATTTCTATCTCTTCTACAGAAGGCTGTTCAGTGTTATTAACTGCTGTTTCGTTAGAGAAAGGAATATCAAAGTCATGCACTCTCTCTCAAAGACTAGTGTGTATGTGCAAAGTACACGTCTCATACTGGCCATTAGCTGAGAGTATTGCACTTACAGTTATAAGAGTCTATTTTTCCTTCTTCCATGGGTAATGGTGCATGGAATGAGTGTCTGAATCTTGAAATGGAAGAATAGACTACTGATCTTTTAAAAAGTTTCCAGCCATAAAAAAAACACAGAGAGAGAGCAATTGTTTGCAGTGTCTTCCTTATGGGGGAGAAGTCATCAGCTGAGTTCCAGGGCAAGTCAAAAGACTCAAGTTACAGCTTAAAAAAAAAAAAAAAAAAAAGGAGGNAGAGCGTAAAAAAAAAAAAAAAAAAAAGGAGCAGAGGGAGAAACACAAAGAAAAGCATCATCACGCAGAAACAAGGCAAAATGCAAAGAACATGTCACTTTATCAGAGAAAAATTTCTATGAACAATTTCTTCTGTTTATTATGTTGCTGATTCTTAGACAGGGCAGACTGCCCTAGCTGGCTGATTACAGTCCTACATTTATGTTTACATTGTATTCAATCTACTATTGAACCATTTTCCCTGCTTCTGAGGGAGAGAGAGGACTGCTCTCTCCCCATCTCTGTTGAGGTTTTTTCTGTACACTAGCAAAAATGCCAAATATTTTCTGGGATCCCTCTTCCAGTTTCAGTCCACACTGCTACAAACTGAAAAACAAACAAGACCGAGACTGGGAATTAGCTACGCCTGCAATTATCACTACCTTAGAGCATCCTGCTGTTATTTGACTTCTACAGTGTTAATATCTGAAATGTATTACATTTGCACTAATTCTAGATGCTTTTCTAGATCAATCTTATTCTCCTTGATGCAATATTAAATCCCTGAACAGGCTCCTGTCAAAGTGACACATATCACACCAAGCAGCAGTATTACAAATGAAGATGATTACAAGAAAAGACTGAACTGTAATGAATTCAAGCACTGGGTGATAAGAGCACAGTGCTAGAAGGGAATTCCAATTCCAATTCCAATTCCAAAGGGAATTGGAGTGCAAGCAGCTCTCTAAAATATGATTTTCCTCTTCCCTATTCCTATTGTTGAATATGGTTTTATGAAGGGATTAATAGCACCTGATAAATGAAGCTTTATTTCCGCAGAGCATACAGACAACCTACACAGAGAAGTCATGACTCACCTATTGCCTTTGTCCTGCATGCCTAGAAATGGTACAGCAATAGCAACTTCTCATCGATTCACTCCATTGACAGTGACCCCTCCCTTCCACCCTAAAGGTAGCAGCTACCTCCTGCAGCCCAGTCACCTACTCACAAACAAGCTGGGAGGCTGGTGCTTGGGAAAGCCAGTGCCTGGGAAAGCCTCTGAAAAGCAGCACTTTAACATCAAAACATGACAGATCTTTCCCTGGAGTTGACAATATGGGCAGCTGACCATTCGAGTGACCAGGATGCAAAGAATATGATAAACCTGAGGCAAGGGCCAGCGGAACAATTATCAAGCTCTCCCAACACCATACAAAAGTGTGACACTCCTCACCTCCTGAAGATCCTTCTCAAACATGAAGGTGAATCATGAATTAAAGGGTTATAGGCTTAAAAGCGTAGTGAGAGGGATAGAAGCAAATTATTAAGAGTTTAACAAGGGAATCAAAGGCAAGACAAGTCCTAAGTCAAAGTGATTGATTAACAGCAAATGGAGCTAGTTGAAAGTTAGTTAGAGCTAAGATAATATTTCATTTACTTGACTTGGTTGCATTTGTAGAAGATAAGAAAAATATCATATTGTGGAGATGAAGAAACTGACTGCAGCTGGGCCCGAATCTGGCCAGAAGCTGGGCAGGGGGTTTGGACTGGGCCCAAGGGACAAGATGCCCTGCCAGCAAGAGGGAGATAGGAGGCTGCCATGACAAAGAGGACCACCAATCCATTTCAAGCCCCTCTGACCCATTTCAAACCCCTCTGACCCATTTCAAACCCCCTCTGACCCATTTCAAACCCCTCTGACCCATTTCAAACCCCTCTGACCCATTTCAAACCCCTATGACCCATTTCAAACCCCACTGACCCGTTTCAAACCCCTCTGACCCGTTTCAAGAGGAGAACCGCTCAAGCGTAGTCAAACTTTAAACTCATTTTAATACGAAGGGGATAGGCGGGGTCAGGTAATGAATATGTAAAGCGTGTTGGGTAACTTTATGAATATGTATGACTTTGGGAAATAAATGGAGAATCCAGGCTTTGTGAATTGGGCACGTCTTTGAGACGTAAGTCTCCTGTGCTCCAGCCCTTCCAATAAACATACCCTTTCTGACTTTAATTAGTTGGAGAGGTTTTTTTGTCCGTGCAGCATTTTTTGCATCAAAGGCACAAACTTTTCATTGGGATTATCAGCAGACTGCAATTGATGTTGTCCCAAGGTTATTGAGCACAGGCTATTAGCTCAGTCCTGCCTACCATGACAGAGAGAGCCCAAGTTACATCGCTGGGCATAATTATTCTGAAAAATTGCTTTTTTTCCCCACAGATTTTCTCTCTGTTAAAGACATCTGTTGCCCTCATCCTTGAAAGGTGAGTCTTTACCACCAGGAATCTGCACAACTCCACACAGCCCAAATCTTAGCAAAGCGTTTTAACGTATCTTGGTTTCATGGTTCTTCCTCAGAAAAACAGAAAGTCCCGTTTTTCTGTAGGAAAGTGCCCTGTTGGGAAGCTGGGACAAAGCCACGTGCTGCTTTTTTGCGCGGTGGAGCAGGAAATGGTGCTGATCATACAGACAGGCTGCTCAGCCAGGAAGTGGTGCCTACCAGACCCCACAGAAAATTAGTCAAGTGAAGCGAAATCACAGGCTCTGCTTGGAATTTTATGGGTGAGTATTTTTTTGTATTTATTGCACTGGACCAAGTTCAGCTCCTACAAGAGGAATGTGACAGATTTCATCTGACAGCCAAGTCTAATTGCATTTTCTGTACGAAATGACCAAAGACAAAACTGCACATGTCTAGGTAGCCCAGTGATGTGCCATATGGAGGTCTAGATAAAGGGTTTTTCTCTTGGTAGAGCTCTCCACAATAACCAGGCATGGCCTGCATCCTGAGTAACTGGAGCAAAGAGGACAGATCTGAGGGCTTTTCTGGAATGGTAAATTAAGATAATGTCCCTTTCATTGCTTGGACCACCACATGCAGTGGAAAAAGTAGTTAAAACTGATCAGACATCAACACTGCTGGTAGACACATCAGTGTCTAACCAACAATAAACACTGTAATGGTGAAATTCAGTTCCTTATTCCACCATTTATTGCTGATGTTGTAAAAGCAATGTTAACATTAGAAGAACTTTTTATTTACATTAAATTCATGACCCTCCAAGATAGCCTCCCCTGGCCTGTCCCAATGAGAGTTAAAAAATACTCTCACATATTTGGGTGGGGAGTATTTGTGTAGTGATGCAGCAACTAGTTCCCAATACAAAGTGATCGCTCTTGGAGTCCACACAGTCTGACTTCTACTAACGTTCAAGACATTATTGCAATGCTCTTTTTAGATGTATTGATTACTTTGACTTTTTTGCTGAAACAGAAGCAAAACAACAAAAAAAAAAAGCTATCTGACATAAATATTTGAAAGCTCTGATTTTTCCAACTAATGAAAAATCAATCTTCTTTCTACAAGCCTCTCTTAAGACAACCACAGCTATGAGAGCACTATATGTATTTAATTATAGAAGGCCTATACAGGTTTAAAAGGCATCCAAGAGTAATTTATTAATCTTAGAATTACTATATCCTGCAGTATTTTGAGTGCAGTTTTTACTACTGCGAAACTATGAAACATGGCTATGTTTTTACTATGATTACTAGGAAACAGTCCAGTATATCCAGTAAGCCCATATGAACACCAAAGAAAAAGAGAGAAACACCTCACATGTGCATGTTCAATGGTCTGCTTGCAACTACAGGTAGCTGCCAGATGAGCTCTGGGACCACCACAGCAATTAATAAATATTGCAATTAATTTTGCAATTCGTTACTTACAGGTTATGGAGCACAACAAATTACTGTTCTCTGATACATCCTGCAAATAATGACTATGACTATTCTGGAAGAGCACAGAAGGAAATCCCTCACGTGCTAATACTGATGGCTGGCATGAGGCAGATCCTCAAGAAGAGGAAGTCTGCAGTCATGGAGCATAAACTGGACTCTCCATGTCAGATCTGAAGATAACACCTGGAGTCTTTAATAAACTTCTGAAGACAGTTTTCAAAGAAGTAAGA
>WAAG01034257.1:0-11900 GCA_013390105.1 Tichodroma muraria
ACACAAACCTGGAACTTGGGGCATCAGAGCCAGTCCCTCCAATGACTCCAAGGCAGCATCCAGGATGCCCTGAAGGCTCATTCCCACCATCCAGGGAGCTCTGGGTTGTTTTTTTTAACTTGTTTCTGCATTTTACAGTTAAATGTGGCTCCCCAGCCCTGCAAAGCCAGGAGACGTTTGGGGAGCCGAGCGAAAACAAGGCTTTGGGTGAGCCCGGAGCCATCCTGCTCAGCAAACTGGTTTGGCTGATCCTTCCCGGCTGGTTTTGCTGGGAGATGCACCAGAAGCCGAGATCCACGCTGAGAGGATGGTCAATTACCCGAACTCTCCCGCCGAGGTGTCTCCTCCGGCGTGTCCCTGCTTGCATCTCCGGGAGAGCGGCTCCCGCGCCTTTGTTGCCACGTTAGTCACTGGATGCAGGAGGGCAGGGACGAGAGGGTGACTCACGGGGGGTTTTCAGCTCCTTCCAGTCGCTGTTGTTCATCTCCAAATTGTTCCCTTGGCTCCAGACACCCTCCCCCGCTGCCTTGCCCTGCCTCGGAGCTCGGACGGTTCTTGGAATTCCCTCGCTCTGCTCCGGCCAAAGAGGGATCCGAGTTTTTGCCCAGGGAAGCTGTGGCTGCCCCTGGACCCCTGGAAGTGTCCCAGGCCAGGCTGGACACTGGGGCTGGGATCCCCCTGAGGCAGTGGGAGGTGTCCCTGTCCGTCCCACAGGGTTGGAACTGGGTGATCGCCATGGTCCCCAGCCCAACCCCTTCCATGGCTCCATGATTTTGGGAAGCCAGGCTGTGCTTCCGTACATTTTTGTACATTTTTTTTTTTGTTTCTGCTCACCTTCAGTGCCCAGGGGACTTTTTTGCCGTTTGTTGCAAAGGCAACATTTGCATTTTGCGTCTTTTTTACTTTATAATCAGCACAGAACCACTCAGGTTGGCAAACACCTCCGAGGTCACCAACCAACCTTCAGCCTCTCCCGTTCTCCCTGTTTTCCTGCATCCTTTACTCCTGCGGATCCTGTCCTTGCTTAACAGCGCTTCAATTCCTTAACCACTTTTACCGTGGCCCCTGCCACACTGTCCTGTCCAGCCTGGTGGTCCAAAGCCCTTTTCCAGCTCTGGATCCCTGCCCGCAGCTCCCAAACGTGCCGAGGGAAATGCTGAATTCCAGAATTCCTTGAATCTTTCCTGGCAAACACCTCGAGCACTCAGGAAACAGAGGTGTGAAGACACAGGTTCCGGTGACAGCCCTAATTCCTCCTTTCCCACCAAGGAGAGGTTGGAGCTGGTCGGATCATTACCCTTAAATCCGGGATTTTGCTGTTCAGATCCTATCTCCAGGCTCTTAATTACTTCTGTGGCTCCTCTCCAAGTGCCTTACACTGGCTGATATCTCCTGGATCGTTTATCCAGCGTTATTAATCACCTTCATTAAGGTGGTGCCCACAGGCCATCGAAAAGTGCTCATTTTGCTGCTTCTTGTGCAAGCACGAAGCCCTGAAGGGTCTGAAGAGATGATGGAGAGCAGCAAGGGCAGGTGCCTGACTTCCAGCTCAGCTAATTACTGCTAATTAAAGGATATTTTGCTTCCTGACACCCCTGAGTGTGACGGAGGCTTCTCTGGGCATCCATAACCACATCAGCTTCCCAGAAGTCGTTATTGTTGTTATTATTATTATTATTATTATTATTATTATTATAAATTTTATCGCCTTTATCCTCTGTCCCACCTCTCTACTTCCAGAAACCCAAATTATCCTGGATTTCCTAGGTGCCAGCTTGCCTGGGGAAGCCAAAGCAAACTGCAGTCAATTCCTGGTGGTCCTCAGGGGTGGCTGAGTGTCCTCTCCAAGGTCATCGGCAGGGGGAAGTCAATCATTCCGTTAACACAAAGAAACCACCTGTACATTGGATTTCTGTCTCCGGAGGTGCCTGGATTCGTGTTCTCCATCCGTAATTGGAATTGATTTGCCTTTGAAAACCTGTGAAGTTGCAGATTTATTGAGTTAAAGGGCTGGACAGTCCTTCCCAGGAAGAAATCTTCCCTATTACCCGACCTGAACCTCCCGTGGCACAATTTGAGGCCGTTCCCTCTTTTTCCTGTTGCTCTTTACTTGGGAGAAGGGACCATTCCCCATTGTTGTCTCCATCCATCCCTCTCCCAGCCCGTGGCTCCCTAAAAACGCCTGGGAGAGGTGAAGAAACAGAAAGAAGATGGAGGAAAACCAAAATTATCAAACCTAAACCCGCAGATGTCCAGCGAGGGGCCCTTTCCTGGCTTTATTTCCTGCTCCCAGTATCCCCTGATCCTTGTGCCTCGGTGTTCACGTGTGCCCCCCAGGCAGTGACATCAAAATGGGGTGTTTTCCCTGGAAAACCAGCTGGATCTGGGTCAAAATCTGTGCCAGGGCAGTTGGGAGACATCTGAGAAGNCTGAAGAGATGATGGAGAGCAGCAAGGGCAGGTGCCTGACTTCCAGCTCAGCTAATTACTGCTAATTAAAGGATATTTTGCTTCCTGACACCCCTGAGTGTGACGGAGGCTTCTCTGGGCATCCATAACCACATCAGCTTCCCAGAAGTCGTTATTGTTGTTATTATTATTATTATTATTATTATTATTATTATAAATTTTATCGCCTTTATCCTCTGTCCCACCTCTCTACTTCCAGAAACCCAAATTATCCTGGATTTCCTAGGTGCCAGCTTGCCTGGGGAAGCCAAAGCAAACTGCAGTCAATTCCTGGTGGTCCTCAGGGGTGGCTGAGTGTCCTCTCCAAGGTCATCGGCAGGGGGAAGTCAATCATTCCGTTAACACAAAGAAACCACCTGTACATTGGATTTCTGTCTCCGGAGGTGCCTGGATTCGTGTTCTCCATCCGTAATTGGAATTGATTTGCCTTTGAAAACCTGTGAAGTTGCAGATTTATTGAGTTAAAGGGCTGGACAGTCCTTCCCAGGAAGAAATCTTCCCTATTACCCGACCTGAACCTCCCGTGGCACAATTTGAGGCCGTTCCCTCTTTTTCCTGTTGCTCTTTACTTGGGAGAAGGGACCATTCCCCATTGTTGTCTCCATCCATCCCTCTCCCAGCCCGTGGCTCCCTAAAAACGCCTGGGAGAGGTGAAGAAACAGAAAGAAGATGGAGGAAAACCAAAATTATCAAACCTAAACCCGCAGATGTCCAGCGAGGGGCCCTTTCCTGGCTTTATTTCCTGCTCCCAGTATCCCCTGATCCTTGTGCCTCGGTGTTCACGTGTGCCCCCCAGGCAGTGACATCAAAATGGGGTGTTTTCCCTGGAAAACCAGCTGGATCTGGGTCAAAATCTGTGCCAGGGCAGTTGGGAGACATCTGAGAAGTAGCAGGAGGTGGTTAAAAAAAAAGGATCTCTTCTGTGACCTCCCGAGGTTCAGGCTGAGCTCCAGCCCACGGCCCTGCTCTTCCAGGTGTCCCACACCTCCGGCGCTGCTCACCCTTCCCGGAATTCCCGTCGGGAATGCTCTTCCGCATTGGAGACCCATCAGAGGTGATCTGGAAATCCGTTTTTCCTGCCTCCAGTGCATCTCCCCGTGGATCCATGCGCTCAGCCATAGATTGCTGGGCAGACACTGCCCGGGGAGCCGGCAGGGATCCCTCAGGCTGCGGCCAGCCCGGCGCTCCAGGAACATTCCAGAGGCTTGGCCAAGCCACTCCTGTTTCTTCTGTGTCAGGCTCAGGGCACTTGTTGTTTTGTTGTTTTTTTTCCCCAGTGCCCAAATCCCAACAGTGCTGGAGAAGGGCACATGGAGTGGTTTATTTGTTTTCAAATCAGTGTTTACTGCCTGACTCACAAAGGAAGGATCCTCCAAAGTTTGGGCTGGAAATCCAAGCTGCCTCTCGCTGTGCTCTGCGGAAAAAGGACGGGAAGAGGGCAGGAAGCACAAAAGCAAGAGCTCAGAGCAGATTCCAGAGCCTTAACTCTGATTTTTCCTGCCTTGGTGGGTTCAAACTGGTCTTAGTGCTGCTTTAAGCCCAGCCTTTTGTGGTTCAATCCCGTTAAAATCACACGGATCCCTCTCCCCTTCGGCTGCTCAGGCTCCGGAGCCATCACTCTCCATCCGGGAGGGATGCAGTGACACGGGGAGGACTTTAAAGTGCCGGGATGCTCCCCAGAGCCTCCAAACAGAAAAAACCCGGAGTGCAAACACGTCCTGTTAGCACTTGTGGGCGGCGGGGAGCGCTGCCGGGGTTTCTGGGCGCGGGGAATTGTGGAGCCTGTCGACACTCGGCCCTCCGGAACAATAAAAGCAAACAAACAATCAAATCCTCTCTCTTTGGGAGCCTTCCAGACAAAGGGAATAAAGGCAGGGAATGAGGAGCTGGGGAGCGAGGAGCGGAGTGTGGGACCTCGTGGCTGGGTATTGAGTTCCTCGGGATTCTGCGTGGGCAGGGCACGGGGCGGGTGTGGATGTCGGGAGCAGGAGGCGGTGAGGTGGGAAGGACCTTTCCCGCATTAATCATGGAATCAGGGAATGGTTTGGATTGGAAGGGACTCCAGAGATCCTCGCATTCCAACCCCCTGCCATGGGCAGAGACACCTTCCACTGTCCCAGGGTGCTCCAACCTGGCCTTGGACACTTCCAGGGATGGGGAGTGACTGCAGCCTGGTCTGGTGGAATTTTGTGGTGAAATAAGGAGCCACTCCCGGGAACTCCATGGAGAACCTCATCCCAAGGGACCTCGCACTGGGCCAGGAACGTGTTTTCCATTGGGTTTTATTCCTCCAAGACTCAGCTGGAGCCTTTGGCTCCTCCTGAGCCCCTGACCCACCCTCCCTGGAGCAGGACCGGCTGGAGCGGGGCTGTGCTGTGGGAGCCGGGATCTCCTTCCCGAGATTCCTTCCCTGTAATTCCGGTCGCTCATCCAGCCGGGAAAACAGACACCACCGGGGGCTGCAGGGCCCACATTCCCCGTTACCCCACGGATTGGGGCGGGACTGACGGGAACAGAGAGGGCCAGAGGTGGGTGCCCTTCACCTCCCACACCCCCGGCTGGGAAACCCAACCCGCTCCGGAGATCCGGGAGCTGCCGCTCCTGGGGGATGAGGAGGAGCTGTCCATAAAGGAGCTTTTATGGAGCTGCCTTTCATCCATCCAGCCTTCACCTGGTGCCGTGTGGGGTTCCCCCCGCCCCCCGGGAGCTCCTGTTGCTGCCGTGGTGGGAAGCGCTGCCGGGTTTCCCTGGAATGGGATCCCCCAGCCGGATCGTGGTGGGTGGTCAGGGAGGTTGTGCCAAGCTCTCCTGCCTTTGAAGCCATAGGGAAACTTTATCCCAGGGCATCCCTGTCATTCTTCTCCTTGTGACCTCTCGAGGGCAGCTGGATCATTTCAGAGCAGGGAAACTTCAGCTCCTGGAAAACCTTGGGGTGTTCCGCCAGCCAAGGAGGCGACTTCCTGGGATATCACCATGGGATGAGGGACAGGACCGCAGGGGCTCTTCCCCGTCAAGGTGACTTTGATTGCGAGGCCTCGGGCCCCCGTATCCCTCAGGAGTGAGGGATTAATTCCCTCCCAGACATGCAGTCCAGGAGCAATCTGTTTGTGGAGTCTCCCATTGATTTTTTTTTTCCCGTTGGATTCGAGGAGTACAAATATTGAGCGGTGTTTACGGAGCGCTGGACACGTGGATTAGGAGGGAAATCGATGAGATAAGGCCGGTGAGGAAGGGCAGGGCACTGATGGGGACGAGGCAGAGGAGAGGGAGCTCAACCTCTTCATGCCTCAAAGGGTGGAGAGAAACTGTGGGAACAATCACGTGGAGCTGTGGGAGAATCCGTCAGAGAGCAGGTCACTTGGAATAGGGTTAAAAACTGGGGTTAAGACGATTTTAATGTCGTATTCCAGCCCAGAATTCCCGGGTCACTCAAGGTGAAGGTGCTGCACATCCCACCCAGCAGCCCAGCCCTTCCCAGATGTCATTTCTCTGATGGGTTGACAGCAAGGTGGCACTGTACAGCCAGGAACACCGCGCCGGGATCGATTCCAACCTTCCTGGGGGATTCACGCGATCACAGGATGGTTTTTCAATTAATTAGCTCCCCGCCATCCCGGGATAAAAGTGGTCATTTCCATTCCTGGAGGTTCTGCCGATTCCTGGGCGCGTGGGCTTGGTTTAGCTGCCGCTAAATGTATAAATGGGTTATTTTTAGGCTGGGTCTGCTGGGAGAGTTCCGAGGTTGATCTGGTGACAGTGGGAAGTTCTGTGCTCTGGCTCTAAATCCATTCCAGTGTTTTAAGTGCAGATTTCCTGTGGAATTCCAATAGGAGAAAGCGCTGAAGCAGAACTTCCAAGGGCGGTGTAGGGAGTGCCCATCCCTGGGGGGATTTCAAGGGGATTTCACAGCCCTGCGGATGTGGCCCGTGGGGACACGGTCGGTGGTGGCCCAGGCAGTGCTGGGGGTGGTCGGACTCGATCTTGGCGCGCTTTCCCGGCCCAGCTGGTCCCGCGATTGCCCAGGCGCGTCGGTGTCGCTGCCGGAGAGGTGTCCCAGCTTCCCACGAAGGACGAGTGGATGGACGGGGCAAATCCAAGGGGTTTGTGTCCCGCCGGAGCAGCAGCCGGCCGATGCTTTCCGGTGCCTGGAATGGCGTGAGCGACGGGTGGGTGACGGGATGTGCGTCCGCGTCTGTCTGTCCCAACGAGGGAGGGTTGGGCTCCCCGTGAGGTCACAGTGCTGCTCCCGGGGGAGGACGGGAGCTGAGGTGGGGCTGGTGCGGCTGAGCCAGCTTCGCCTCCCAGCTCCAGGTTTCATTTCAGGGATTTGGGAGAAAGGTCTCCAAAAGGCCGCTCCTGTGGGGGTGGAGGGGACGCGAGCAGGTGGGTGTCCCTGTGGGACAGGACAAGAGGAAATGGCTTCCGGTTGTGCCAGAGACCTGAATGTTCAGGTTGGATTTTAGGGAGGAAGTCTTAATGGAAAGGGTTTTCCAGCCCTGGCACAGGGGTGGAGTCCCCATCCCTGCGGGGATTTCGAAGCTCTGTGGATGTGGCCCTTGGGGACATGGGGCAGTGGTGGCCTTGGCAATGCTGAGTGTCAGTGACCTGAGAGAACTTTTCCAGCCTCAGTAATTCCATCATTCTGTGGTTCTTCACACCCAAAATGAACCAACCAGGAATATCCTGGACTGAGCTTCTGTCCTTCGGATTGACTTTGTACCCTGCCCTTTGAGAAACCCAACACTTCGTCCTGGAAGTGGAACAAATTTACCAAAGCATCACAGATTTAACAAGATTAGGAATCCTGAGTGCAATTCGGACGAAATATTGGCACAAGCACCCTCACTATTCCCTGTTCTTCTACACATCCTGAACAGCCCCGTGGTGGGATCAGCCGAGTGCCGAGAGGGCTCCGTGTGCTGGGTGCACAGGGAGGAAGAGAGCAATTAGCCTGATGGGCTTTAATTGCAGAATCGTGGAATCATTTAGGTCGGAGAAGACCTCTGGGACCACTGGGCCGAGCCTTTAATGGGTGAGGACGGAGGTGGTCTGACCTCCGGAGCGGGAGGGGGCATTGGATGCTGAGGGCTTTGCTCAGGATTGGGATGAGGGTCCAGGTGCTGCACTTGGACCTCAGAGCAGGTGGAGACCGACAGAGGGGAGGACACGTTCCTTGGGACCAGGAGGACTTCCAGGACTCCGGGACTGTCCAGGCAATGAAGAGGGAGAGAGGATCAGGAAGGGGCTGGAGCTTCAGGAGCGGCTCAGGGCAGGGATGGATGGGATTTTGGGAAGGAATTCCTGGCTGGGAGGGTGGGGAGGGGCTGTGTTGGAATTCCCAGAGCAGCTGGGGCTGCCCATGGATCCCTGGCAGTGTCCAAGGCCAGGCTGGATACTGGGGCTGGAGCAGCCTGGGAGAGGGGAAGGTTTTGGGGTTGGAATGAGGTGGAATTTGAGGTCCTTTCCAACATAAACCGTTCCAGGATTACGGAACCCCTCTGCTCTGGGAGAGCTGGGAATGTTCCCCTGGAGAAGGGAAAAACCCAGGGAATCCGCAGAGTCCCTGGAGGGGCTCCAGGAGAGCTGGAGAGGGACTGGGGACAAGGAATGGAGGGACAGGAGGCAGGGAATGGCTCCCACTGGGAAAGGGGAGCTTGGGCTGGGATCTTGGGAAGGAATTGGTGCCTGGGAGGGTGGGGAGGGTCTGGAATGGAATTCCCAGAGCAGCTGGGGCTGCCCCTGGATCCCTGGCAGTGCCCAAGGCCAGGTTGGACAGAGTTTGGACAGAGTTTGGAATCCCCTGGGACAGTGGGAGCTGTCCCTGCCATGGCAGGTGATTTTAAGGTCCCTTTCAGCCCAAACCATTCCATGATTCCATAATTCAACAATTCCCTCATTAATCGCATCCCAGAGAGAAGAAACTCCCGGCTTTTCCCTTCTCCAGATAAGTTGTGACTCCGACTCTTTGCAGAGCACTGGGATGAACTTCTCATTGCTTTGAGAACTTTCTTGCTTTGGAGCCAAACGAGTCCCAAAAATGCTGCAGGTTGGAGTCCCTGGGAAGAGCAGGACATGGCATGGATTTGGTGCAGGAGCGAAAGGGAGATCCTGACGTTTCTTTCCCGATTCCCAATTCCCATTCCATGGGTCCCCATCCATGGGATGTCCGAGGCAGGAAGGTTTTGGGGAGGCATTGGAGTTGTTTTGGCTGAAGTTTGAAAATGCTGCTGTGAGAACTCGGCCCCAACGCTGAGAGCCGCGCACCAGCTCCAAACTTACAAAAAACAAATAAATACCGAAATAGTTGGCGTCAACTGGCCCATAGAAAAATAAATAAATACTGGAATAGTTGGTGTTAAATGGCCCAACTTCCTTGAGCCAGCTCGTGTTTTCTGGATAATCCGCGAGGATGGCAGCGGTTGGGTCCTGTGAGTCACCCCGAGCCTTCCTCTTGCTTGAGCAAACCCTGGGCTCCCTAAATGGGATAATTCAGCTCCCTGGCTCCGTTCGTGTCTTTTCTGATTAATTGGTCAAAATTTGGGCTTGGTTTGGCCAGACAGAGCTTTTGTTTGTGGTGCTTAATCGGGAGTTTCGTGTGTTTTGGGGTTGAGAGCCCTTGCGAGCGGAGCTTTCATTCCTGTGATTTTCATTTGGGGTTCTTATTTGGGATCTTCCCACAAATCCAGGCTGGTCTGGATGAGCTTGGGGCAGCCTGGTCGAGTGGAAGGGTCCCTGCCCGTGGTCTTTCCCGTGATCCCATAAAGTGCTGCGTGCTGCTGGGCTGGGGTGGGGCTGGGAGTTCCTGGCGTTGGAAATCCCGGTTGCCGCAGATTCGTGAATCTCGCTTAAAGCCGTGTGCGTGTTTCCAGCAGGGGCTGGAGCCCAACGTGCTGAACACCATCAAAGTCTGGCTTTTGTCCCGCGTGGTGTCAGACAGACAGACAGACAGACAGGGCAGGAGCTGTAGGTGTGACCGAGGCTGTTGGCGTCTCCCCATCCTCCTGTTCGCAGGCTGGAAGGGCGAACACTCCCCCGATCTAATCTCGTTAAATGTTCCAGGCTGTAATCCCTTAATTTGGCTGCTGACATGAGGGCTGCTGATGGGGAAGCGAGGCGGGGATGGGCACTGACAGCCACGGGAGATTGGGATCTTTTGTTGTGCACATCAAGAGAACCCGAGAGCTCCGAGCCCCGCCGGGCCGTGCCCGTGACCAGAAATAGTCCCCGCGGATGAGTCACGGCCCCGAGCGCGCAGGGAGCCGGAATCCCGCGGCAAGCGCCTCCGTTTGTTCTCGTCTTGAGCTGGCGTCGGCCTCTGGGGGGTCCGAGGGCCTCAGGAATCCACGGCTGGGCTGCTCCGAGTTGGGGTGTCCAACCTGGAGGGGAGGAGGCTCCAGGGAGAGCTCCCTCAGCCCTTCGGTGCCCCAAATGAAAATTAAAAGGAATTAAAGGAATTAAAATTAGAAGGGATTAAAAGGAAAGAGGGAGGGGGACTTTCCACTTGGGCAGGACACGAGGTGCTTTAAGTGTTTTAAAGGAGGAGAGGAGAGGTTCAGGTGGGATCTTGGGCAGGAATTGCTGTCTGGGAGGGTGGGGAGGGGCTGGAATGGAATTCCCAGAGCAGCTGGGGCTGCCCCTGGATCCCTGGCAGTGCCCAAGGCCAGGCTGGACATTGGGGTTTGGATCCACCTGGGAGAGTGGGAGTTGTCCCTGCCCATGACAGGGGTAGCACTGGATCATCTTTGAAGTCCCTTCCAACTCAAACCATTCCATGATCTTGCACATCTTTTCCAACCTAAATGATTCCATGATCCTCCGTGCTGTAAAGAAACCCGAAGATGTCTTTTCTCCCTTTAATTTGTGGCGACTTGGAAGCAAAGTGGACAAAGTCTGTTCTTGCTCCTCTCCTCTTAATGCTTAAAACCTGGAGGGGGGAGGGAAATCCTGCCTGGAATGCAGCCCCTGTGCGGGATTGCTTTTCCAAAGTGTTTGAAAACAATCACTTCTGCAGGAGCGGGGGCTCGTTCGAACAGCCAGTTCTGTCCCGGAGACGAACATTCCGGGATGCCAGAGGAAAATAGCAAGGCTGGAATTCGCCTCGTGTTTGAGGTTAGCTGGAGAGGAGTTTTCAGCCGGGGTGGTTTTATATAGCAGCTCCCTTTGGAAACAGTTTGTCTGTCATATTTTTAGGTTCAGGGATTTCTTGGAGGTCACCCCGAGTTCACGCTCCTTTCCCTCCTGCCCCGATGGAGGTGGGAATTCGTGTTTGGAGCCACCGGGCTCCAAAGCTGCTGTCAGACCTCGTCCCAGCAGCTTCACGGGATGGGTGTGCACGGCTCCTTCCCCAGTTTGGGGGAAATTCTGCTCCTGTTTGATCCCGGTGGAGCTGAGAATCCCAGATTGGTTTGGGATGGGAAGGACCCCTAATTCCATCCCACCCCTGCCACAGGCAGGGACGCCGCCCGCTATCCCAGGTTGCTCCAAGCCCCAGTGTCCAGCCTGGCCTCGGACACTTCCAGGGGTGAGGAGTTCACAGCCTCTCTGCCAGGACCTTGGCACCCTCACGGGCAGGAATTCCTTCCCAAAATCCCATCTAACCCTGCCCTCCGTCTGTGTAAAGCCATAATTCAGGCCATTTAATTATCCCTCTGCCTTTCAGCCACTCGAAACTCCTTCCAAAGGGCCCTTAATAGAAAGCAGAGAAG
The DNA here is from genome assembly GCA_013390105.1 of Tichodroma muraria. NCBI lineage: Eukaryota > Metazoa > Chordata > Aves > Passeriformes > Sittidae > Tichodroma > Tichodroma muraria. The sequence continues at coordinate 11,174 of WAAG01034257.1, forward strand.
CCTCCAGCACAAATTTCTCTCCAGTAGCACATTTTTCCTATAGATTATCCTTTAATTTTCGTGGATGGGAATGTTCTGCTGCCGTAAGGAGAGAGCAGAGCCCGTGTGGGGCTGCGTGCATAAAAGTGTGTGGAGTTACCGACTTTTCCAAGAGGAAAAGGTGATGTCATGGGCTGTGGAAAGAATATTTTTTATATTCCTGCTCTCATCTGATCCCGCTTAGGATATAAATAGTGGGGAAAGGCACAAGGCAGTGAAATGAAACCCGCTCTGGGAAGGCTCCCCGGAGCTCCGTGCTGGGGCCGGGCAGGGCTGGATCCGTCCAGGGGTGTTTTCCAGCACATTAACGGCAGCGTGTGGAGCCATCTGTCACGGCTTGGAGGTGGCCAAGCCAGTCAGCAGCTCGTTAGGCAGGGCCAGGAGTAAAAAATAGCCCAGAAAATCAGGGTATAATGGGAGAAGGGGAGACTGGAGGAAGCAGGGTCCGTGCGGTGCTGTAATTTACTCCCTCATTTGCTGCTGCTCCCCGTCAGCAGCTCAGTACCCGCTTCCCACTGGGAATGCTGGGAATGTTCCCCTGGAGCTCCAGGGAGAGCTCCGAGCCTCTGGCAGGGCCTGGAGGGGCTCCAGGAGAGCTGGAGAGGGACTGGGGACAAGGAATGGAGGGACAGGAGGCAGGGAATGGCTCCCACTGGGAAAGGGGAGCTTGGGCTGGGATCTTGGGAAG
>WAAG01034257.1:21017-51778 GCA_013390105.1 Tichodroma muraria
GTTGAATAACGGCAGGAAAAACCCAGCGGGCGCCTTTTGTTCCCCCACCTGGCCGCCGGCCACGCCGCGGATCCTCCCTTGGAAGGGTGGCCGTGGCAGAGCTGACATCTGGGAGGCTTTGTGACCGCTCCTGCCCGGCGCCCGTGGGGATCCCCAGCCCCGAGCCAGCCCCGCGGATTTGTCCCTCAGGAGCGACCCGAGCGCGTTCCGAGGTGGAGGGGGTTTAAATGCTCGTCTCAGCTCGGGTTTAAATGCTCAGCTCGGGTTTAAAAATGCTCCTGGCTTTAGTTTCTCGTAAGGTCCGTGTGACAGTGAAGAACGAAAGGGGGTTTAGCCCCTTCCCGGGAAGGAGTCCGGGCACGCTGTGGGTGCATTGAGCAAGGGCCGCTGCTCCGTGAGGGATTTTCCCCAGTCCCGGGGCAGCAAAGTGGCTCCAGGATTGCACCCCCATGTCCCTGTCCCACACTCCCTCGCTTGTGTCAGCTGGCACAGGCGCAAGAACTAAGTCAGAACAGAAAGCAGAAGAATTCCGGGCCCTGATCGGACTCCCGTGGTGTTTACGGGGTGGAAACTTCCCCAGAAATGCAGAGTTCCAAAGGCCTCTTGCTGTCGACGTGTTTTTGTTGCTGGTTTTTCAGGAATTCTGCACCAAGAGTCGCCTGCTGCTGCTGACAATTGGGCAAATGGTTTTAGTGGCAATGAAAGGGGTCGTTTGTGAGGGGTGATGAGCAGGGAGCAAACCAGAGCTGGGATTTACGATCTGTTTGCTCCCATCCTGCCCTAATTTCCTCGTGTTTACTGCGTGCAAAGAGTTCTCCAAGTCCAACCTCAAGCACGTTGGCTTTTCCAGCAGGCCGCACCAGCACGGAGAGCCTCGGCTCTTGGGTTTTGGGTGCCTTGTGTTCATGGAATCATGAAATCATGGAATCATGGCCTGGTTTGGGTTGGAAGGGACCTCGAAATCATCTCATTCCATGGGCAGGGCCAGCTGCCCCACACTGGATGGTAAATGGGAGTTGGACCCTCTTAGATCCCACTGTCCCCCTCGTCATGAGCTTCCAGGCTGTTTCCCTCCAGCTGTGCAACCTGTGCCCAGCAGAGCCTCTCCAGGGACAGTCATTCCATAGCCAGAGTCATTCCATGGTAGCAGCTGGAGAAAATCCCCCCACAAAGCAAACTTCCTGTGACCCGCCGACCTGAATCTCACAAACCGTGAGCTTCCCTGTGTCCCAGCCGGGCTTCCCACAGGAGGGAGAAAATTTCAGATCTTTCCCTGCAGAATCTGCTCTCGGTCTGGATGTTGGCAAAGAATGGATGGCTGGGAGCCTTCCTAATAAATTCTGTTTTTCCAAAGCAATGGGGCCTTGCTGCAGAGCGAGCTGCTGAGTTACAGCCTGGAGGAATCGCTGGTGTCAGCTTGGAGTAGCTCGGGATCATCGTGAAGGACGAGAGACAGGAGGAATTTTAGGTTTTTCAGTGTTTTGACTGGCAGGTTTTGCTTCATTTTGATCCTGACCATCGCAAGCCCAGTAACTGATGCTGCAGGACTCCGTGATTAATATCCCGGTGTCCCTTTCTTGCACGAGAAGGAAAATGCTTCTACCATACCTTAAAGGCTTTCAGGGATCTTTTGTCTGGATTGCTTCAGAGTTTCTCTTCCAGAGGCATCCCACATCTCCTACCAGCCCCAAATCAGAAAGTTCAGCTGGTAAAAGCTTCAAATGGGATAAGTCCACTCTTTGCCCTACATTTCAAGAGAGAATATCCAAGAGAATCTATGGAGTGGTGCTTGGGGTGGATCCCTCTGGATCATCCATTGCATGTGGGATTTGTTGATCAGATCCCCGAATTCATCACTCATATCTTTGGTTTCTGGGGGATTTGGTCCTCCAGTTCCTTACAAACACAGGAAAACAGGGCTCTTCCCCGGGCTTTGGATTTGCTCTGCTGCCGTTGCCTTGGGAATGTCATTTCACCCTCCTTAAACCTCGGCTCACCTCAAGGGATGGTGAGAAACCTCAAAAGTCCTCCTGAAACTTTGAGCAGACCAAATGCGTTTTATCCCGATCCTTTGTACCTTTTATGGTGTAAATCCATAGCTGTTTCCCAGGGATAATTTCCTAATCTTATATTGGGAAGGAACTCCTGGGAGGGTGGGGAGGGGCTGGACTGGAATTTCCAGAGCAGCCGTGTCTGCCCCTGGATCCCTGGCAGTGCCCAAGGCCAGGTTGGAGCTCCTGGGACAGCGGGAGGTGTCCCTGCCTGTGGCTGGGGTGGACCTGGGTGGGATTTAAAGTCCTTTCCACCCGAAACCATTCCATGATCTTAAACGCCCTTTCCAGTCTCCATCCAGACGCGCGGGGTTCGTCGGCCACGCGCGGATTTGGGGTCACGGCACGTCCTTGGTGCTGACCTTGCGGGGCGAGAGCGCGACAGGATCAGCAAAGCCACGGACGTGCCGGGGCAGGGGGAAGGAGGAAGCCAGAGATCCCTTATCAGGCAAATCCTGCCTCCGAGGTGCTTCCAACTGTTTGGAGCGGAGCCAAGCTCATCTTCGGAGCTCCGCTGCCAAAATTCCCACAAGGACTTATCTGATCCGCGGGGAGAGGGAGCAGCCTCCAGTGCTTCCCGCACGGTGGGGTGTCTCCGAGGGGAGGCTGGGCTGGGCTCGCACCTGCCTGCGGGAGAGGGGAAGCCAAAAAACGGGAGCCAACATTCTTTGGAGCGCGAATCCTCCGCGGAGCGGCTGCAGCTCGGGCTGTGCCGACCGCGGAGCCGGGGGCCGCTGGCCCAGATGTTCTCAGCTTGGATTACGGATTTGTGGTTGGGAATATCAAGGATCAGGTCAGGGACGCCGTGGTGGTGGCAGGTCCAAGGTTTTTCCTTGGGTTTGTGGCAGTGCTGTTGTTTCCTTGGTTTGCTGGTGGGGATAAGAACATGTATGTTTGTGGAATCGTGGAATGGTTTGGGTTGGAAAGGGGTTGAAGGCCATCTGTGCCTGCAGTGAGCCAGGACAGCATCAGTTCGCTCAAAGCCTTGTCCAGCCTGACACTGGAAGTTCCCAGGGATGGAGAATGGAGAGGAATTCCGTAAAGTAACTCTCCAAGTTGGGACGGACCCCCAGGATTGCTCCCGCCTGCTCCAAAACCCGGCAGGTCGGGTGCCCACCAACCCAACCAAAGCTTGGCTGGTTTCCTGCGCTTCGCTTTATCTCCTGGGCTGACCCAAATGGGCCTGGCAGGGGACGGGCACGGGGGGCCGGGAGCGGCGGAGAGCATCGGGAGACGGGAATTCCTGACCTCACCCGAGGGGCACATCCGTGCCCAGGTGACGAGAGCCAGGTTGCTGAACCAGGAGAGAAAACAGCGTCCTATGAGTCAAACGTGGTGTTTGGAGGAGCAAACCTCAACCTCGCATCTCCCCTCGTGCTCAGATGGCAGCTGATGAAAAATCCAGGTATTACTCACCAGATTTTATCAACTTTCCACCCCCGAAGGGCCCCCAGATACCATCAGCACCTTCAGTGTTCGCACGTTTTAATTTTGGGGCAGCCCGTGGTCTTGTTGGGAGATGTCAGCGCTCTGCCTTTCGGAGTCTGCCCACAGGAAAAAAAAAAAAAAAGATTGAAAAAAAAAAAATTGCAAAAGCATCATAAATTCTGGAGGGAAAGAAGTGTCAGGAGGTGCCTAACGAGGGGTGTGCTTGCCCCTGTCCCCTCTGAGTTCCTCAGGGTCTGATCAGGTCGGGTTCCTTCCTATCTCAAGCCAACCTGGAGGGTTTTGACAGCTTCGAAACACGCAGTGAACTTTATCAGGCAGAGATTTTCAGGTGGAGTCCGGGCTCCACCGTGGTCTGGTGCCAGGAGCCAGCACAATTCCTGCTTCCACTGCTGCCGGCTCCGGGGTTTTCTGATTTAGTATGGGGAGCGGTGACAGGACCCTTCTGCCCTGACCATAGTGAGGTGGGAAAACAATCCTGGCTGTGAAACTGGAATAACTGGTGACCTCTAAAAGCTCAGGAGGGCCTGCCAGGTGTTCTCCAGCTCTTGGTGGGGAGAAGGAGGCTGGAGTTGGCTCTCCTGGTTGAGTTCTTCCATCTCCTGGATGAGCCGAGTGGGATCTTCAGGGAGATGGGCCTGATGTGAATCCCTGTGCTCAGTCCGTGCGCAATTCCTGGTTTGATGGCTGGGCTCGGTGATCCGGAGGCTCTTTTCCATCCTAAACGATGCCGTGGAGCCGTGGTCAGTCGGAGCTCAGATTAATTAACTTAAAGGATTAAAGGATTACTTGGTTCGGGCTTCCTTCCATCCCAGGAGGGGCGTGTGAGCCCCGTGCTGCAGGAAAAACTGCAGCCGCTCTCCAGGAAACTGGGAAACGTGAGGAATACTCGGACAGGGATTATTGTCCACCGAGAGATGGGCAACGCTTCGGGATAACCAGGACCAGAGCCACTGACCCTCAAATTAGTGAATATCAGCTGCTAATTAAGAAAAATGTCCAATTTGTCAACAACACAGTAATTATTGCTTTATATTCCACCATTTTGAGGCACTTCCAGGGGAGAGGCCATAAGGCCAGAGGACACAAAGTGCTCCAGGGATTTAGGCTGAGCCGGAGACTTGGCTTTTCCTCGCTGCTCCGTCGGCGAGCAAAGAGCAGGATCAGCCGAACGTGTTCCCTGTGTTTTCTTTCCCGAAGCTCCAAACCCATCCAAATCCCCCATTCAGCAGCTCAGGGTTTGTTTTTTTTTTCCCTAGGACTGTCATTCCCGACTGAATGGATTTTTTAAATTATCATTATTATTTCTTTTTATTATTATTAGTAGTAGTATTTCTTTTTTATTATTATTATTATTATTTTTTTCTTTCTTTCTTTTTTTTTAATTCCTTTTTTTTTTTTTTCCCCCCGAAAATCCAAATCAATTCCGCCCGGAGCCTCCTCATGCCGGGAGCTCTTCCATTAATATCAGATGGGGAAGGCGGGCCAGGCCCTGAAAGTGGATATAGTTTGCATTTGAAGGAAGGTTTTGTGTATGAAACTGAGAAATGCGTCCCAGTCTGACACCGGTGATTGATTGCAGCTCTGCTAAAGATTAGCCAGACGTTTTGAGCGCCGCAATTATTCATCTGCTCAGAGCTGGATCTATATTTAAACTGGGCCTAACAACGGGCGGACGCCGGGTTCTGCTCCCGCACAGGCCGGAGCGGGGAGGGAAAAGGCGATTTTTGGGGTTGATTGTGGGATTTTTCCGCGGCTTTTCGGTGCCATGGGAGTCACCGGCGCAGCCAGCCCCCCATCACCGTGCACAGGTGATGTCAATTAGGGCTGGGCTGGCCTTGGCACCACAAGGACCCCCCCGTCCACAAGGAGGGGTCCTGGGGGGCAGTTTGTGTCCAGGGAGGACAGGGGGGGACCAGGAGGGGTCCTGGGGGGCAGTTTGTGTCCAGGGAGGACAGGGGGGGACCAGGAGGGGTCCTGGGGGGCAGTTTGTGTCCAGGGTGTTTGTCAAAGAGCTCCCAGCGAGAGCAGCAGCCCCCAGGGCCACGTGCGGAGTCTGGGCCCAGCGGTGTTCGGGAAGGGGTTTGGGAATCAACGGCTTGAGGCCGTAGGATAAAAATATTTGGGTTTCTGCTTTCCCCGCTGTTGGTGGAAGTGGAAACCCAAGCCAGGAGCGCACTGTGGGATTCCTGGCGATTTCTGTGGATGGGCAGAGGGAGAATGGTGGCACTTTCTGCTCCATGAGTTCAGAAACCGAGCTGAGGTGGCGCCATCCCGGTGCCCTTGTGCCATTCCGTGACACGTCTTGAGCCAGGAGCCTCAGCTGCCACCTGGAAACAGTCGAGGACACCTTGCAAACCCCAAAACTGACCCTCTGCGCCGGCTTGTACCATGGAATCGTGGAATGTGTTGGGAGGGAGGGAACTTAAATCCCGTCCCATCCTACCCCATCCGTGGGCAGGGACACCTCCCTCTGTCCCAGGTGGATCCAAGCCCCAATGTCCAACCCAGCATTGGACATTCCCAGGGATCCAGGGGCAGCCCCAGCTGCTCTGGGAATTCCAGCCCAGCCCCTCCCCACCCTCCCAGACAGCAATTCCTGCCCAAGATCCCAGCCCAAGCTCCCCTTTCCCAGTGGGAGCCATTCCCTGCCTCCTGTCCCTCCATTCCTTGTCCCCAATCCCTCTCCAGCTCTCCTGGAGCCCCTCCAGGCCCTGCCAGGGGCTCGGAGAGCTCTCCCTGGAGCCTTCCCTTCTCCAGGGGAACATTCCCAGCTCGCTCTGCCAGCCTGGCTTCATGGGAATTTTTCATTCCTTGAATTTTTTTGGTTGATCAGCTCTGCCTCAGGACCCAGCAATGCTCCCCACAGTCCTTCCCTTGCTCCGATTTCCCATCAGCGCGAAGAAGCAAACCCTGGCTCATGGGTTTGGTTCACTCAAAGGTTTATCCCAGAGATTTTTTTTTGGGCAAAAACAATGGATTTGAGTCTCTGGATGACTTCTGAGGAGTCTGGGAAAGGTAACTCAGACAGCCGAGCCTCTTGCCAGCAAACCTCCATCAGTTATTGACTCCGCTCCTCTCGCTGCCGGGTTTGGAGAGCTCGGCACATCAAAGGCAGCCTGGGACCCCTTGGCTTGGGAAGAGGGGCCGGGAACGGCCGGGAACTCTGCTGGAAAACGCGACCTCGTGGCGCGTTTCTCTTCGGGAAGGCCGGGGGCCGGCGCGGTCACGGCCGCGGATTCCTCGGGGCGTTGGTCACCCGCGGGGGCCCGCGGCTCACGCGGGAGCTCCCTCCGAACACGGAGCAGCAGCTTTTGCCCCCGTGAGCTGGCGGGTTGCAAAGCGCAGCCTCGGAAATGAGCTAAGAGCCGAAAAGCACCAAATTCTAGTCCGGTTCGAAGGCCGGCTGAGCAAACCGCCCGGAAGGCTCGGTTGCCAAGAGTTCCGTGTGTCTCGGGGCCGGAAGCGCGGCGGTGCAGACTCTGGCTCTGTCCTTGAGTCGTCACTGTTGGCCCCGAAGGCACCAAAGGAGCACGAGCGCTCTTTCCGTGCAAGAGGAGCGCTCTGGTGTCCGTGTTGCACGGAGCCGTGCTCTGTGTTCTGGTGCCTCGGGAATTCCCAAATCCAGGGGAACCTGGGGGTGGTGAGGGTGAAGGTGGGCGTGGCAAACTCTGGCGACCCTGGAAGGTTTCCTTGGTTCCTTGCCCTCTTCCCGCTGTGCCAGTGGAACTCCTTGATGGAATTGGTGGCGCGGTTGGGTCCAGGTGATGTTTTTTCGATTCCAGAAAAACGCAGATGTGTTGTTTTGATCCCGTTTTGGGATGATTTATCCCCCGGGAGCGTTGCAGCTGTTCGGGCTCTGGAGGAGTTTGGCTTCACGTGCTCCCACCTCTCGTACTTTGCAATATTAATCACCCTCCCTGTTCCTGAGTGGAATTACGCTTTTGGTTTTTTTTTTGTTTTTTTTTTCCCAAATAACCAATTTTTTTGGGAATGAGAAACCCTGCAAAATTATTGATGGATGTCCCAGAGCCTCGTGCTCCAACCACGGGTTTGGAAAGGGGGGAATGAAGCCAAAAATGGATGGAAAAGGGGAATGTGAGGCAGGAGAGAAACTTGAGCATTAATGAGTATTAATGAGCTGCAAAGGTCGTTAAGCCACAGGGAGGGAGGGGTTGGGAGCACCTAGGAATCTTTTTTTGGGAATTATTCCTGCTCCATGATAATGGCCTGAGCTGTAGGGATTGCCCTGTGCTGTTGCAGGTCTCGTCCCTTGGAAAAAAAAGGGAAGAAAAAGTAGAAAAAGGGGAAAAAAAAACAGGAAAAGGTGGAGGGAAATGAGAAAATGGGGAAAAAGGGAAAAAAAAGGGGAGGGGAAAGAAAAGGAAGAGGGGGGAAATGAAAAATTGAAGGAATGAAAAGGGAAAGAAAGGGGGAAAAAAAGGATAAAAAATGGGGGAAAAGAAAAAGGGGAGGGGAAAGGAAAAGGGAGGGAATGAGAAAGGGGGAATGAAAAAAGGGGGAAAAAAAGGAAGGAAACAAGGGAGATAAAAAATGGAGGAATGAAGAAAAAGGGAGGGGAAGGAAAAAGGGTGAAGTGAAAAAGGGAGGAAGGAAAAAGAAAAAAAGGGAAAGAAGAAAAGGAGAAAAAAAAAAGGGGAAAATAGAAAAAAGGAAAATGTAGGAAGGAAAAAAGCATCAGAAAAAGCGAGGGGGGAAGGAAAACCAAGAAAACCAAGATATAAAGAAAAAAAATGAATGCAGGTGATAAAAAAAAACCAAAAAGGCAAAAAAAAAGCAGAAGGGGGAGGAAAAAAGAAGGGGAAAACAGGAAAAAAGGGAAAATTGGAATGATCTTGAAGTTCCCTGCCATCCCAAATCATTCCATGGTCCTCTGAACCAGGCAGGAGATGTTTGGCACCTTTTTTGCCCAGGGTACCCGAGGCAGTGCGCAAACCCTGGACATCCCTGTGTTTGTCCCTATAAATCCTTGTACTTTTCCCCCATAAATCCCTGTATTTTCCCCNCCTGTCAATCCCTGTATTTTCCCCGCCAATCCCTGTATTTTCCCCTGTCAATCCCTGTATTTTCCCCGCCAATCCCTGTATTTTCCCCTGTCAATCCCTGTATTTTCCCCGCCAATCCCTGTATTTTCCCCTGTCAATCCCTGTATTTTCCCCGCCAATCCCTGTATTTTCCCCTGTCAATCCCTGTATTTTCCCCGCCAATCCCTGTATTTTCCCCCTCCAATCCCTGTATTTCCCCCCGCCAATCCCTGTATTTTTCCCCACCAATCCCTGTATTTTCCCTCGCCAATCCCTGTATTTTCCCCGCCAATCCCTGTATTTTTCCCAAGCTGTGTCACCCCTGGGAGGGAGCTGCCGGCAGGAGCTCCGCTCCGCGTCCGGGAAGGGGACGAGTGGAATTTATGATGCCGAGAGCCCCCGTTGTCAGGATTCCCAAACCCAACACGTGCTGGCCTTGGAAACAGTTGGTTTCGTTCCTGCAGCCAGAGCACCACAGAAATATCCAGCGGATGAGGTGCCACGGGCTCCGTGGATCCCGGAACGCTGCAGAGGTTGATAACCCGGGTCTTGCTAGGCCGGGGTTTGGTTTTTCGGGGTTTTAAAGCTGCTGCAGGTTTGTGTTTGGGGTCGGGGTGTGGTTCTGGGCACCCTGCTAAGGAGAGGGACTCGTGGCCCTGAGCTCTGCCTGGCCCCGAGGCTCTGCTGGGATTTCGGGAATTTCGGCCTCCCGGACAAAAGGGAGGGGGGGAGAGATTCTAAAAAAGATTCTAAAAAAGTGAAGCAGGTGAGGTCCTTTGGAGGTGGAAAGAGGCTGAAAAATGGGAATGGGGCTGGGATAAAGCCGGAGATGGCTCAGGAACAGCAGAGCAGCATGAGAAGGTCTACATCTTAAAAAAAAAGGGGAAAGGGATATTTAGGGGAGTGAGCATGAGAGTAAAATTAGGAATACAGAGGTGAGACCCTCGTAGGGAAGGGTTTCGTGTTTGCCATGGAGCCGACTTGCAAATCCCATTCCAGGATTCCATGAAATCAAAGGGAAGCATCAACCACCACCAGTTTGTATCCGTGATGGGGAAGGAGCTGGAAAACTGAGCTGGAATTTGCTCCATGGCCAGATTGGGTTGTCCCAGCTTCGGGTGTCTCAGGGCAGGCCTGGCACCCTGACACTGCTCCGAGGTGCAAGGAAATTTCCAGGGAAAAACCAAGAAAATTTCCAGGGGAAAACCATCTCTGGAGGGGTAATTTGTGCCCTAAAACAATGTTTGATAATCCTTAAAAAAAATCCATTTACAGAGCTGAGGAGAAGGAAGAGATTTATTTATGTAAAATAAAGTTATTCAAGTTCTCTGCTGCAAAATTCCCAGTTTTTTACATATTCCTAAATAGTCCAGAAAACTAAAGCAGAGTTGAAGTGATTTGCTCCAAGTCACATCAACTCCAGCTGAGGGCTCTGATGATAAACTGTCGAGAAATCCAGAGTTTTGTGGTTTATCCTTAAAAATCCATGGAAAACACGTATTTCCAATCCTTATCTGCGCACCGGAGAGGTTTAGGGTGAGGTTTTCCTGGAAACTGATTTTTAAATATGGATTTTCTCTGCTGTTTTGGGTGGGAGTGCTGGTGGAGCAGGTGAGCGGTGAGATCCCGGTGATCCCAAGGGATGCTCCATGGGGGTTCCCTGAGGCCACCTTTCCATAAAAGCTCCTGGACTGAGGCTCAGATCCACCTTGTGGGGCTTCCTCAGCAGGAGATGCGACCCAAAGTCCCCACACCTTCGTACGAGGGTGCAAATGTGTTGACTCCATGCTAGGTTTCGGTTTTGGGGGAAATTTCTCCATGAAAAAGGTTCTCCAGCCCGCTGGATTCGAAATCCCTGCGGATGTGGCACTTGGGAATGTGGTTTAATGGCGGGACTGGCAGTTCTGGGGAACTTGGCCTTAAAAATCTTTTTTATGATTCCATAATTCTCTGATTCTGTCTCTGTTAGGGCCAAATCCTTGGGATTTCCTTCGATAATCCCGTTTTGCCCCGCATCAGGGAGGATGTTTAGTATGGAAAGAGGAAATTTTCAGTTGTTTTAGCAAGATTTCTTTTAAACATTCAAAAAGCGAGCCTGGTATCTTTTGGAGGCCCCTTGTAAGGTTTCACGGATCTGGCGCCTTGAGCTTGGTTTGTGCCGGGTGAACTCCTCTCCCAAGTGCCGGGAAAGAGGCACTTCCTGGTTTTCCCCTGGAATTCAAAGGGGATGGAAGAAGCCCCGGGAATGGCTGAGTTATCAACGCGGCCACAGCGGGGGCACGAGGGGGATCCCTGTGATGGGAGATGCTGCTCACGGTGCCGTTTGTGCCATCACGAGGTGACAATCCTTGGCCACCCTGGTCTTCAAAAATTCCCGGAGTGCTGGCGTCCCCTGCCCGCCCGTCCCAGGGGCTCTGCCACAGCCTCGATCGGTTTGAATTCCGGCAGGAATTCCCTGCTCCTCCTTGGGGTGGCTGTGAGGGTGGTCGAACAGTGGAATGGAATTCCCAGAGCAGCTGGGGCTGCCCCTGGATCCCTGGCAGTGCCCAAGGCCGGGTTGGACATTGGGGTTTGGAGCACCCTGGGATAGTGGGAGCTGTCCCTGACCTGGGTCATCTTTAAATTCCCTTCCCACCCAAACATCCCATTGCTCCGTTATTCCCTTTTTTCCCGTATTTCTGCCCTTTCTCAGCAGACTCTCCCAATTTTTCCCTCTAAATCCCTTTTCATTTCATTTGAATGTCGGGTTTACCATCCTGAACTCAGACTTCCAGGTTTTCCCCCGTGTTCCCCAAATCCTTCACTCCCACACAAACATTCCCACAGTTTTTGACCAACCGGAACGTGTTCCCTTGGGAGATAATCCCAGAATCCTTAGGGTTGGAAAACACATCAGGAACACCTTTGGTTATCCAGAGCAGCTGGGGATCCCTGGAGTGTCCCAGGCCAGGCCGGACACTGGGGCTGGAGCAGCCTGGGACGGTGGGAGGTGTCCCTGCCATGGCAGGGATGGAATTGGATGAGCTTTAAGGTCCCTTCCCACCCAAGCCATTCCATGATTCCATATTATCCCCCACAGCGAGGGCTTTAAGGTCTTCTAGAAGTTCTAAATCCGGAGTCTGATTTAGAAAAATTAGAAAATTTAAAAAAAGATTAGAAAGTTCTAATCCCTTTTCTCCGGAGCTGTGGGACACGTCCCTGCCTTTGCTGCTGATTCCTTGCCCCAGCCAAGCAGGACCCGGCTCCTGATCCTCTTTCCCAACTTCCAAATCCCATGGCTTCTCTTCTCCTCCTGCTTTTCTCCTGTCTGGGTCCCAGTTTGTTGGACACTTCCCCATCCCTCCCTCCCCACGTTCCCTCTCCGTCCCGGGCCACGGCTCCGCTCTCCGAGCGCCCGGAGAGGGAAATAAATCGTGCAGAAAGAACTTCCCTGCCTCTGAATTCCCCCTGGATCCCCTCCTGCCCGGGATATAATTAATGCTGCCATTGTTCTCCTCGGTTTGTATATTTAGATGGCCTTTTTGTTTAAAGTTGATTCCTCGCTGCTCCTTGGAATATCTCCCCGGGGAGGGAAATGGATGATATTCCAACAGCGGCCCGGCCACAATATGCACTAAATAAACACGCGGGCTAAAAAAACGCCATAAAGGCCCCTTTGTCCTGGAGGAAGGCAAAAAAGGGGGGGAAAAAAAAACTCCCAGAAGGACGGTGGGGAGTGAAACTTATCTGGGAGATCTCCCCTCGCTCCGATTGTCCCGGGAAGTGCCCTAAATTAAACACTTCCACCCTTCAGCGCTCACCTCGCGCGTCACGCGGCTGCAGGGGCTGGGCTGGAGGATTCCCAGGAGCGGCCGGGAGCGTCGGGATAACGGGCTGCCCATGGGTGTCCATTAAGTGACAGCGCGGCCTCCTCACAGCGTTGATCTCGGCTCGGGGCTCGCCTCCCTTAGCCCAGCTTAACCATCGGCTTTCCGTCTCTGCCGCCAAAGTCATTTGTATTCCAGAGGCTCTGGAGCGCGGAGAGCGGAGGGGGATGCTGAGAGCCCTCCCAGATGGGTCTCTGGTCCCTGATGGGCAGGAAATTAACCCAAGTCCTGATTTTTGGAGGGGATCCCCGGTGTTTTAACCCCCAGGTGGTCTGGTCTTCGCCTCCACGGGGAGGTGAATCCCGAGCTTTGCAGCTCCCCCGTGTCGCTGGAAGCTCCACCAGCGTGGACCTGGCCATGTTTCTTTTAATTCCTCATTTTCCTGGTTCTCTTCTTATTTTTTAATTTCTCCTTGGCCTGATTCTATTTTAATTTTTTTTTTAATTTCTCCTTGGCCTGATTTTATTTAAAATTTTTAATTTCTCCTTGGCCTGGTTCTATTTTAATTTTTAAATTTCTCCTTGGCCTGATTCTATTTAAATTTTTTTTTAATTTCTCTTTGATTTTATTTTAAATTTTTAATTTCTCCTTCTCCTGGTTCTTTTTTAATTTCTCCTTGGCCTGGTCCTATTTTATTTTTTTTTAATTCTCCTTGACCTTGTTGTGTGATAATTTTTTAATTTCTCCTTGGCCTTGTTGTGTGATAATTTTTTAATTTCTCCTTGACCTTGTTGTGTGTTAATTTTTTAATTTCTCCTTGGCCTGGCCCTATTTTATTTTTTTTTTTATTTCTCCTTGACGTTGTTGTGTGATGATTTTTTAATTTCTCCTTGGCCTCCTGGTTGGAGTGGGATCATTCCGCGGAGCTGTGACGTGGTGACAGCAAGCTGGGCTCAGCCCGTTGGCTGGTGGCAGGCGGTGGCACTTCCATCAGGGAAGCTCCTGGAACCTTGTCAGCCTCGGGGACTCATCCTGAGGAGGAGCAATCTCAGTTAATTACTAATAATTGGGGTAAAACAGCACCGCGAATGAGCGCAGAAATCCTGCGTCCCGTCGGGCGCGAGATCATTTTTGGCTGATTTTGGGACGCAGGTTCAGGGCTGGGTTTAATGGCTCCGGGTCTGGAGATACCTCGGGAACATCATTTCAGAGTCGGGGGATCAGGGAATAAACTCGGAGGAAAATCTGAGACAGGGATGAAAATATCTGGTTTGGTAAAAATATCGGGTTTGGTAAAAATACCGGGTTTGGTAAAAATACCAGGTTTGATAAAAATATCGGTAAAAATACCGTGTTTGATAAAAATACTGGCTTTGATAAAAATATCGGCTTCGATAAAAATATCGGCTTTGAATCACAGGAACATCTGCTGGGCCAAAGGGGTCGTTAAGTCAAGATAGGTTTTCAGGAATGGCGAGTTTGGGAATGGCTGGGTTTGCTCTTCTCCAGGGTGGGGAAGGTACTGAAACAGCTGGGAAAAAAAGATGGAATGTAATTGTGGTCCTGGCAGAGGGGATGATGATGGTTGAATTTGGGGGGATTAGGATGGGAAAACCTCTCTGGGAATGTGGAAGCCTCATAATCAATATTTCCCACTGTCCCAGGCTTCTCCAAGCCCCAATGTCCAACCCGGCCTTGGACATTCCCAGGGATCCAGGGGCAGCCCCAGCTGCTCTGGGAATTCCATTCCAGACCCTCCCCACCCTCCCACACAGCAATTCCTGCCCAAGATCCCAGCCCAAGCTCCCCTTTCCCAGTGGGAGCCATTCCCTGGCTCCTGTCCCTCCATTCCCTGTCCCCAGTCCCTCTCCAGCTCTCCTGGAGCCCCTCCAGGCCCTGCCAGGGGCTCGGAGCTCTCCCTGGAGCCCTTCCCTTCTCCAGGGGAACATTCCCAGCTCTCCCAGCCTGGCTCCAGAGGGAAGATGCTCCACTCTTCCTGGCCATTCTCTGGACTCTCTCCAGCAGTTCCTTGTCCTTCCTATGTTGGGGACACCTGACCTGGACACAGAATTCCAGGTGGGATCTCAGGAGAGAGGGATAATCCCATCCTGGAGGGAGTTTTCCAGCAGACGCACTGGGCTGGTGCCACACCTCATGGACTTCCTTCCCAGCCCCATTCCAATGATTATCCAAAACCCAGCTGGGAACACCGTTCCGCTCCTCCCCCACCAGCTGCCAAACTTCAGCCTCAGCCCCGCGTCCCACCCAGCGCTTCTGAGGAATTTTGGCGGCTCCTGAAAACCCCCGACCCCCTTTTCTGGGCCGTGCTCCTGGGAGGTGATTCCAGGGAGGATCTCCGGGCTCCGTAGGCTCGGCGGGCTCCGCGGGCCCGGAGCTCTGGAATGCGCTGAACCGGAGCCTTCCACGCTCCTGGAGCCTTTCCTGGTGCTCCAGGAGAAGAAAATCTCTGGAATCGCCAGAGATTTCTCATTAATAAGGAAAACAGGATGGCTTCCTCCCTCCGAGGGGCAGGGATTAGAAAAATTAAGCCGCAGGGCTGAGGAAAAGCCTGGAGGGAGAGAGCAGAGTGATAACAAAGGAGGGGAGAGGAGGAATAACAAGTGTGGATCCCAAAAACCACTGGGGAGGGAAGTGCTTTCCAAGAGGCAGAGGGAGCCGGGTTGGAGAAGGCTTGGATGGTTAAAGATGCACAGCGGATTTGCTGAGCATCTTTCTCAATCTGTTTTCCAAGCTTTTCCAACATTTTTCAATATTTTTTCAGTGCTTTTCAGTATTTTACAATATTTTGACTTTTTTTTTCTCAATATTTTTTCAATATTTTTTCAATGCTTTTCAATATTTTACAATATTTTAACTTTTTTTTCCCCCTCAATACTTTTTCAATATTTTTCAATGCTTTTCAGTATTTTGCAATATTTTGACTTTTTTTTCTCAATACTTTTTCAATATTTTTTCAGTGCTTTTCAATATTTTGCAATATTTTAGCTTCTTTTTTCTCAATACTTTTTCAATATTTTTTCAATGCTTTTCAATATTTTACAATATTTTGACTTTTTTTTCTCAATACTTTTTCAATATTTTTCAAGTCAATATTTTTTCAATGCTTTTCAGTATTTTACAATATTTTAAATTTTTTTCTCAATACTTTTTCAATATTTTTCAATATTTTTCAAAAATTTTTTCAATGCTTTTCAATATTTTACAGTATTTTAAAATTTTCCTGACATTTCTTCTTTTTTTTCTGTTTTCCAATATTTTTCTACATTTTTTCAGTATTTTCCAATAATTTTTCAGTATTTTCCCTAATATTTTAAAATATCTGAAGTGGGAAACAATGCTGTCCTGGGAATGATAGACATAGGAAGCCTGGTCTCCTTCCCTTCCCTTCCCTTCCCTTCCCTTCCCATTTGGATTTTAGGGAAAGGATTGACCCTTTTAGGTACTAAACCAAATTAAAAATATCCAGGAAAGCCTCATTTTCCTGAGGAATTAACCCATGAAGGAAGGATCTGGGAAGGCCGGAGAGTGACTTATCCACCAGATCCATCTCCATTTTGAGATTTCATCTCAAAACCATGGAATCATTAGGTTGGGAAAGCCCTCCAAGGCCACCAAATCCAACTTTGCGACGGCGAGGGCTCGGCATCGGCTGCCGGGAGCGAGGGGGATGAGGGAGGGATGGATGCAGGAGCAGCCCTGAGCCGTGGAAGGAGTTCAGGAATTCCATGAGGAACAAAGTCGTTCCCAGAGGAATTCCTGGCAATTGTGGCACAACATCCCATTTTCCTGGCTGTCCCGCGTCCCTGCCGGCTCAGCCCCACCGCCCTCCCCGAGTGTTCCTCCCTTTCCGAACGCCCTTCCCTAATGAAGCAGAAACACATGGAGGTTTTCTGCCCGAATTCCAGGTTAATTCGAAAAAGGCCGTTTCCATCCGACGCTCCGTACACAAAGGGCTCCGCGGAGCGACTGCGGAAAATCCAATTGTAAACTCCCAGCCGGGGCCTTGGGGGGCAGAGAAACGGGAGACGGGAGCCTGGCAGGGAGCAGGGAAGGCTCCTTCCCTTCAGCCCCCATTGACTGCAAGGATCGCTCAGATCCTTGTCCTTATCCGTGACTCCAGCCTTGCTCACATTCCCGGTGACTTCTTTCAGACGGATTAGGGATTTGTGCCTTTTTTTCCCCCGCTGGTTTCGAGGAAGCTGTTCCTTAAAAAAAAAAAAAGTATTAAAAAGGGGATTCATCCTGTTTCTGATCCTAGATCTTGATTACTGCTAATTATTGCAATAAATCTGTCTCAGCGGCTGCGGCTGTGGCAGCACCTTCGCAGTTCTCTGAACGAGCTGGGTTCTAATTCCTTAAACCTGCAGGGATCCGTGTGGGAAGGGACTGGGAGCAGCCCTGGGAGAGGGATTTGGGATGTTGTAGGGGAGGCTGGAATGGCCCAGCCCTGATCCCAAAGGAAAGGTGGGAATTATGCCGCTCTGCCCCCTCAGGTGAGACCCCACCTGCAGAGCTGCCCCAGCCCTGATCCCAAATCCAGGAGGACGTGGAGCTGCTGGAGAGAGTCCAGAGGAGGCCCCAGAGCTGCTGCAGGGCTGGAGCCCCTCTGCTCTGGAGCCAGGCTGGGAGAGCTGGGAATGTTCCCCTGGAGAAGGGAAGGCTCCAGGGAGAGCTCCGAGCCCCTGGCAGGGCCTGGAGGGGCTCCAGGAGAGCTGGAGAGGGACTGGGGACAAGGGATGGAGGGACAGGAGCCAGGGAATGGCTCCCACTGGGAAAGGGGAGCTTGGGCTGGGATCTTGGGCAGGAATTGCTGCCTGGGAGGGTGGGGAGGGTCTGGGCTGGAATTCCCAGAGCAGCTGGGGCTGCCCCTGGATCCCTGGGAATGTCCAAGGCCAGGCTGGACACTGGGGCTTGGATCCACCTGGGACAGTGTGAGGTGTCCCTGCCCCTGGATCGGGGTGGGAATGGGATGGAATTTAGGGTCCCTTCCACTCCAGCCCGTTCCATGATTCCATGATTCCATGATTCCATGATTCCATGATTCCATGTAATATAACATGTAATGTACAGTGAGTTTATAAGATGATAACCCCCATGAACAGCATTATCTAATATTATGTATAACCGTGTAAAGTTCTATATAATTTACCTATATAACACAACCAATCTAATTTAATCCTATATCCAGCCTAATCCTTTCCAAGGGAAACGGACGCCCGGGCTCACGTGGCCTGGGAGCATTGTCCCTGCTTTTCCCTCTCAGCTCTTCCCAGCTCTTCTGGAGTTCACTGCAGCCCCACCGAGGGTGGAGGGTTCTCAAATTGCTCCCATTTCCGTGGGAATTGGAGAGGAGGGGGAGTCCAGCGTTCCCCCTGGAGAGGGGCTGGCGCCTCATTCCAGCAGGAAGGGAGTTCCCCAGATGGGACAAGGTTCAGGTGGGATAAGGTTGGCCCATCCCTGGATCAGGGATCGACCACGGGGTGCAAATTCAGGTAAAACCCAATGGTTTTGGTGTTGGCTGAGCGCTTCTTTATCTCGGGGCTTGGTGGCTTTTAGGAGCCCCGGGATGACTCTGGAAATCACTTAACCCTTAATCCCCGTGGGCTCCAATTAATTTATTTCTTAACGAAGCTGCTGATTTTCGGCGTCTCTGAGATCGGGTCTGGGTTTTATCTGCTCATCTTTATTTCTTGGGGTTTATTTCCTCTTCTTTTTGCATTTCCTGGGCTTTATTTGCTCCTCTTGACTTCCTGGAGCATTTCAGGGCTCGGCTGCCGTCCCTGGCTCTGAGAGGTTCTCTGGGATGCCACGGAGGTGAGTCCAGGTGGGAACCAGGCTCTGCTCCTGGGGAACGAGGGACGGAACGAGGAGAATCGGCCTCAAGTTGTACTGGGGATGTTTAGGTTGGAATTAGGGGAATTTCCTCATGGAAAGGGTGGTCAGGCACTGGAACTGGCTGTGGAAGTGACGGAATGTCCCTTCCTGGAGGGATCTAAAGCCCTAAGGATGTGGCACTTGGGCACATGGAGCAGTGGTGGCCTTGGCAGTGCAGGGAATGGTTGGACCCCACGGTCTGAAGGATCTTTTCCAACCCAAACAATTCCGTGTTTCCGTGATTTGCTTTTCCCTCTTGCCCATCCCATCTTTTCCCTGCTGCTTTCACTGTCAGACCAAGCAGAGGAATAAAAACCCATTGGATTCCCACTTCCACTGACATTTCCTCCACATCTTCTCCACCCACAAGGATTTTCTCTTTTCCTTTGCACCTTTCCTAAACTCGGCATTCCCGGTGATCTGTCGTACAATCAGTTCTTTAAATATTCTTAATTCCTGCCTTTCCTGGAGGCTTTTTTGCCCGTCCCAGGGCTGGGCTGGGATTTAGGTGGGCAGAGGAGCTGCCAGTGCCTCGTTGGAATGCAGGGAAAAGCAGGAGGTCAGGGAGCCACAGCCTAAATAAGTGATGGGATGTCATGAAAAATTCCTCTTGGAGCACAAGGAGAGTTCAGCACCTGCCAGGAGCTTGCTTGGCTTTTATTTATTTTTAATTTTCCCTGTCTTTTTGAATTCCCTCTGTATTTTATTCATGCGTCTGTCTGGGCAGGCTCAGGGGGTTTTGGGGGCTGTGCAGAAAAGGGGGATTTTTTTTTTTTTAGGAAAAAAGAGGATCAGACACAGAGAGGGGAGGCACAAAGCCGGAAGAAAAGCGGGAGAGAGGAGGAATGAGAAATGAGGCTGGGAGAGAGCCTCGTTAGCAGCAAGGAGGGATGAGCAGCAGGAAAAAACCAAAGATTTCTGCACTCCATGGAGTTTTCAGGGGTGTGGGAAGCTCCGTGCATCCAATTCACCCTGGGATTGGATATTCAGGATGTCCCAGCTGGATCTGCTGGAGGTGGGAAGCGGATCCCGTCCTTCCTGGGGTCCCAGCAGAGCTCCAGGATCTCCAGACCTCCCAGGCTCACCCAGGGCTGTGAGCAACCCTGCCCAGTGGGAATTGTGATATCCCTGGTATTGGAAATGGAACCCGTGGAGCCTCCGGGATGGAGGGAACTCTATCCCACATGGATCAGGAGGTGGGAAGGGGCCGGGGAGAGGAAGCCAGGCAGACTCTTCCTTGTGACTGTGAATTTGTGGGATAAGAGGCCACATTTCCAATGTGCTCAGATCCCACTCCTTCCCTGTGCCTGAATTTATGGATATCCAGGTGTTGCATCCATGTGTCCTTTGATAGGTTCACCCCTGCATCCAATGGTTTTGATGGATCCTTTCCTTTCCTTTCCTTTCCTTTCCTTTCCTTTCCTTTCCTTTCCTTTCCTTTCCTTTCCTTTCCTTTCCTTTCCTTTCCTTTCCTTTCCTTTCCTTTCCCTTTCCCTTTCCCTTTCCCTTTCCCTTTCCCTTTCCCTTTCCCTTTCCCTTTCCTGTTCTGTTCCTTTCCCATTCCCATTCCCATTCCCATTCCCATTCCCATTCCCATTCCCATTCCCATTCCTCTGGAATTGCTCCTGTCCCGTGGATCCCATCCTGAAGATGGGAAGTTGGGAAGAAGGCCTCCCAAAACGCCACCAAAGTTCCTCTTCCCCGCACAGTGACCCTTGGAACTGGGGTTGGGATCTCTGAGTCCCGGCAGGAGTATTTGATGAGGATTTGACATCTTGAAAACACGGAGACAGTGCCTTGGAATGGCAGCTGGAAACCTGTGCCAGGCTTGTGGCTCCTTGACGGCTTCGCCGCGGATTTTGCCGTTCCCCCATCCCAGCTCCTTTCTCTGGGAGCAGCTTCTGGCTGTAACTTTAATCCTGCCTTTTTTTTTTTTTTTTTTTTCCTGAAATAATTCTTTTTTTTTTTTTTTTTTCCCCCCTTTTTTGTGACTAACAATGACCTCAGCTGTTTGTTTAAGGAGTTCATAACCCCTCAGAAATGTTCCGACAACCCCGAGGAAGTTTTCCAAGGAACCCTCGGGTTGGGAGCCTCTGGCATCGATCGGGGCTTCTGCTTTATGTTCCTATCAAACAATAATGAAATTGAAAGGGAAGGAGAAAATAAACACGTTTTGGGGTAAATAAAGACGAATTTATTTGTCTCCAACACCGCTGTTGGAGCTCAGGGAAGGGCCAGCAGATGGCTTGGCCCGGCTGCTGCTCCTTCCTGCCAGGAAAACACGCTGGGAAGAGGGGAATGAGGCAACGGAGCCACGATGGAAACACCCCGGCCTCGTTTGGGGTGGAAAATGCCCTGGAAAGGGGCTTTGGCTTAGCCAGGCTGCTTAGGCTGGGCTTGGAGTTGAGCTGGGCTTAGCTTAGGCCTCCATCACGGAGGGGCTCTGCTGGGCTTGGGGCGTTCTGGTGGAGGAAGGGCCTGGGAGCTGATGGCTCTGTCCGACCTGGAACCGGGAGTTCGGTGCCCAAATCCCAGGGGCAGATCCCTGATTCCACTGCCCAAATCCCAGGGGCAGATCCCTGATTCCAGTGCCCAAATTCTGGTGGCAGATCCCTGATTCCACTGCCCAAATCCCGGTGGCAGATCCCTGATTCCAGTGCCCAAATTCTGGTGGCAGATCCCTGATTCCACTGCCCAAATCCCAGTGGCAGATCCCTGATTCCACTGCCCAAATTCCAGTGGCAGATCCCTGATTCCACTGCCCAAATCCCGGTGGCAGATCCCTGATTCCATTGCCCAAATTCCGGTGGCAGATCCCTGATTCCAGTGCCCAAATTCCAGTGGCAGATCCCTGATTCCACTGCCCAAATCCAGGTAGCTGATGAGGCTTCCTTCTCTGAAATTCCATCTACATTAAATTTCTTTGGATTTTTTCATTACTATTGCTTTTACTTCCTGTCTTCTCTTTTTCCCTTTTTTGTTCTTTTCCTTTCTTAATTTTTAATTTATTTTCCATTTTTCCCTTTTCCCCTCTTTCCTTCGTTTTTTTTCTTCATTTTTCTTTCCTTTCCTTGTTACTTTTTTCTTCTTTTGGTTTTTCATTTTTCATTTTCGTTTTTCCTTCTTTTTTTTCCTTCTTCCTTTTCCTTCTTGCTTTGCTTCTTCCTTTTTCCTTCCTATTTATTTCTTTTCTTTCCTTTTCCTTTCTTTTTCTTTTCTTTTTCTTTCTTTTCCCTTCTTTCTTTTTTATTTCTTTTTTTTTTCTTTCTCTGCTTTTCCTTTTGTCCTTTATTTTAATTTTTCTCCCTTTTCCCTCCCTTCCACATTTACTCCAACCTGCCCAGAGTGGTTTTTTCTCCATTTCAAATTCCCCAAAATTCTGGAAAACACCTTCCTTGGAGATGCTGCTGATCTTTGGGGCAGGGGAGCATCAGATTTAGCGAACACCTGTGGAACCTTTCCATAACCAGGAACAGCAATTTTAGGATCCAATCCCATATTTTGGCAACCACACCCACCCCAAACTTTCCCCTTCCAGCCCCATTAAAATCCTTAAAGCGCATTTTTAACCCCAAAAGGGACTTTTTGTTCTTCCCCCATCACTGGTGTCGAATTCCCCAACCCCAGGGCTCCACTCTCCTCCCCTATCGCCTTTTTCCCCCCCCCGGGAATAAATCTGGAATGGGGAGACAACTCCTTGTGCACATCCTAAACCATTTCTCCCTGGGATTTCTGCCCTGGAAGTGGCTGCAAAGGGAATTTCTGGCTCCTCTCCCTCCTGCTCCGGCTCTTGGCACCCAAAGTTCCCTTTGTTTGTACCTTTCCAGGCTGTGACAATGAGCGCGGGGCCGTCCAGGGGTTACTGTGACACTCCAAGGAAAAAGCCTTGGCTTTTGTTTCCCAGAGGTTCTTGGGTTGCTTTTATCTCCAACAAATATCCATAAATCCTGCCGGGACTCCCCGTGCCCGGGGCCGTCTGGCGGATGCAGCCACGGGATCAAATCCTGCCTCAGCTCCTGCTCAGCATCATTTTAATCCCAGGAATGTGTGTCCTGCAGGATTTGGGGCTTGTAATTAATTAGGAGCCAGACTTGGGTCATCCAAAAGTTTTCTCCAGGTTGCCAAACGCGTGGCACGTTCTCCGCTGGAGTTTCTGACTCCATGTTCTTGTTCCCTGCAAATTCCAAGTCCCCGAGATGGTTTGGATCCACCGGAGAGGGAACAGGTTCAGATAAACTCGGGACTTTCTCCGCAGGAGGAGGTTTGTGGAGGGGGAAGGAGGCTGGCCATGCTCCCAGGCAGACCTGGAGTGAGTGGGAATGTTAAATCCTCCTCTTTTACCTTGGAATCATGGAATGGGTCGGGTGGGAAAGGACCTTAAAGAACCTGGTTCCACCCCATTCCTCACCTTCCCTATCCCAGCGTGCTCCCTATGTCCAGCCTGGCCTGGGACACTTCCACTTTGGGAAACCTTTTCCAGGAGCTGGGAAGGGGCTGGAGAATCCCTGAGGGAGCTGGGAAGGGGCTGGAGAATTCCTGAGGGAGCTGGGAAGGGGCTCAGGCTGGAGCAGAGGAGGCTCAGGGGCCCTTGTGGCTCTGCCCAGCTCCTGCCAGGAGGGGACAGCCGGGGGGATTTGGGATCTTATCCCAGGAACAGGGACAGGAGGAGAGGGAACGGCCTCAGGGGAGGCTCAGGGTGGACAGCAGCAGGAATTTCCTCATGGGAAGGGCTGTCAGGAGTTGGAAGTGCCCAGGGAGGTTTGGAGTGCCCATGCCTGGGAGGATTTCATCCCTGTGGATGTGGCACTTGGGGACACGGGGCAGTGGTGGCCTTGTCACCCACCCTTCCCAAATCCCCATCCCCTGGCGTGTCCCTGGGACCATCCGAGACTCCCTCACCTCTTCCAAGGATTTATTTTACATTCCAGTTTCTGTTTGCTCCCCTGCTCCCTGGGGGACGCTCGGATGGCTCCTCCTTCACCCCGAGCACCCCAGGGACCTCCAGGCCACCTCCAACGGGTCCTGCTGCCTCAGCCCCTGCCCCTAATGAGCACTCAAGGAGTCTTTAATTAGCAAAGCCACATTTCTGGAAGCGGAGCAGCCGGACCACCCGCGGGTTCCCGCGTCCCGCAGGTGTTTGACTCCTTGGAGCAAGGAGACCCGATCCTTTTGTTTCCAATAAAAAAGCCCGGCGGAGAAGCAGTTCCAGGGCTGAGGCTGCCTCCTGCAAAGCCGGGCCGGGGCTCTGCCGCGCGCTTTGTGTTTACAGTGGAGCTTAAAGAAATAAGCATCGGTTACATAGGGGGGGAAAAATGAGAACGCTCTCAAATTGGACCCCAGGGCAAGGCTGGCCGAGAACAATGGATCTGCTAAACAAAACCTCCGAGGGAAAGGAGGAAATTATCAGGAAAAGCGGGGATGTATTAGTCTGGTTTCTTCGAAAAGAGAAAAAAAAAAAAAGGAAAAAAAAAGAGGGAGACATTCCAAGCACTTGAACTTGAGCGGATCCATTTCGCCGCCCAGACGTTCTCCCCTGGCGCGGCCGAGTGACCCCGGCCGGCGTCGGCGAGCACGGAGCTCTCCCGTTCCCTCCGTGGCAGCTGGGACACGAAGCGGAGGAGGAGGAGGGCGAGGAGGAGGCTGCCGCTGCCTCCCGTCACGCGTCCGTCCTGGAAAAGAGACTCCGGGAGGACGCGGCGCTCGGTGGGAAGAGGGCAGCCAGAGTTTAGGAGGCCGCGGCCTGCGGACGGTTTCCTGCTGGGCGAAGGGACCCGCGGGCTCCCGGAGCGCCGTGTCCCAAGCACTCCTGCTTTCTCCTGGGGTTTTTTCGGGTGGAAAGCGGTGCAAGCCCAACCATGGTTGGTTCCATGGTTGCTCCCGCGGGGTTTGCCACGGGTTCCGTACGCAGGGAACAGCGCAGGAGCTGCTTCATCTCCCGCTTATTCCCAGCTTTTCCATGTCCGACCTGTGCTGGTGAGCGCTTCCCGGCGCTTCCAGCGCTCCCCAGCCCCAGCAGGGCGGGAGGAAGTGCCGCTAATCCTCATTAAATGTATAAATTTATGGCCCCGTGGTGCTGCGGTGTTTAATCAGGGCTCCGTGACTGTGCCGTGCTCCGGGTACAAGTTCAGTGCAAGGTGAATCTTGGCTGAGATAATCTGGAAGTTCAGCCGGAGGTGAAGGCAGCGGCGGCTCCTCACAGCCCGCCTGGGGTGAGCAAGAGGTCACCTCCTTTTTTTTTTTTTCCTTTTTTTTTGTTTTTTTTAGCCCCTTTTTTAACGTGTAAGCACGGGTCAAAAACGCGGCTTTGCGGAGGATCTGACATCAGCTGAGCGGCAGCGGGAAAGGGAAGCGTGGAGCGCTCGGCCCCGTGGGGCTCGGGGAGGTGATGCCGGTGGTTTCTGCGGATTTCAGGAGACGTTTGGTTCAGACGTCACGAATCTCACGGGGTTCTGGCACAGAGGGAAGGAGGAATCCTCAGGATCCGCTGCTCGCCCATCCCTGCTCCCCGCTCCTGGTGGGATCCCTCAAAGGGAAAATGCCCTCGCCCGGTGCTGGTGGCACTCGCCGGGCTCTGCCTGTCCCAAGAGGTGGCTCGGTGTCACCTGCTCCCTGCCTGGGTTTGCTGTTCGTGGGCAGCGCTGTCCCCTCCCGGCCCCAGAGCTCTCCAGCTGCTCCGTCCGTGGGTTGGGAATGCTCCCTCCTGGAAAAGTGGCATTAAAGTGATTTTTTTTTTTTTTTCCCTTCCCCTTTTAGGGATGATTTTTTTTCCCAGTTGGGACCATGCTGGAGGTGTTTCCTATAGGTTTATTTGGACAACTCCTGATTTCTCCCCTCTGAACGCCCTTTTCTGGTTTTAGGGGTTTTGTGCTTTTTTTTGTGTTCGTGGTGGCTCTCCCCTGACTAAAGGACCCTCTGCTGCTGAAATATCGGGATTTTCCACGTTATTTCCTAATGTTTTCTTTGGAGCCACTGATTTGGATGTGTGGGTCAGGCAGGGAAACCCAGAAGGCCGTGAACACCTGGAATGCAGCAGGGGAAAAGGAATTCTGCATTAATGGGATACCTGAACATGGAGCCATCAACTCCCAACCACCGAGCTTTTCCAAAACCCACCTTCTCCTCCCCGAAACACCTTCAAAACAGCCTCTGAGGATAAATATCCACACCCTGAGCTCTTTCCAAACGTCACATCCCAAATTTCCCCCCTGCGGCGTCGGATGCTGATCCCGGAGGGGTTTTTCCCGCTCCATCCTTGCTGGGTGCAGCTCCACCAGAACCCGATCCGGGGGATGCTGCTCCAGGAGCCATCTTAGCCTGGGGAATGAATCCCCCTTTGTGGCGGTTCAATGGAAAAGCCAAGTGTTATTCAATAGTGGAATTCCCTGCGGAACGCTCTTCCGAGGCTCTTTCATTGCTCCTGGCTCCCGCCCAGTATTGTCCCCGTGTGCCGTTGGAGGGTCTGGAGGGTGGGAATCTGCCCGTCCCGGGCCCAGCCTTCCCTGCAAACTCGTGAACCTGCCTGGAGAAGGGGATGAGTCCAAGGGATTATTTTTAGCCGTGCGAATTGGCCGCTAAATCCATCAGCTCCGCTTGCTTTTGTTCCCTCCCGTTGGTGAAATCCCCCTGCCCGGGTGTTACCGATGGGAAGGATTCCATCCCGAGGCGTCTAAATCCCAGGGGTTTTGCACCAAATCGTTTTCGGGCCTTGCTCTTTTTATTTCCCAGAGGGCTGTGCCGTGGGTGAGAGAAGCTCGGGATTTCCCTAGAATTCAGCGGAGCTTTCCCCGCGGGCACAGATCCAGTGGGTGACTGAAGCCAGGCCTTGAGCGCAGCCTGGGGGGACTTTCCAGGGCTGTCACCCCACACGTGGTGCTGATCCTCGGCGTCCCCACTGGACAGCCCTTTCCAGGAAGGAATTCCCCCAATATCCAGCCTGGCACAACTTGAGGCCGTTCCCTCTCCTGTTGTCCCTGTTCCCTGGGATAAGATCCCAATCCACCCCCCCGCCTGGCTCCCCTCTCCTGTCAGGGAGTCGTGCAGAGCCAGAAGGTCCCTCCTGATCCCTCTTTTCTCCAGGCTGAGCCCCTTGCCCAGCTCCTTCAGCCGCCTCTGGTGCTCAGAAACACAAATCTTCTGAGATAGAATCCTGCGAAGTTTTTAACGAGACCCTTGGAAGAAATTCCTTCGGGAAGAGGAGAAAAGTCAACCCTGTGTAATTCCAGCATGGCTTCAAAGCAGGTGGAAAGCCGGAGGTTTTCCTCCTAATAAACGATGAATGTTTGCAGCTGGAAAGCCAGGAGATGTCCCTGTGCAAAAAAAGCTTTGTGGAGCCCTTTCCCTGGAAATCTGGGCTATCAGGAATACAAGAACCTATAAACAGGCAATAACTTGAAGCTGAAAATAATCCAGACTGGACAGATTTGGGTTTTGTTGGTCTCAAACCTCTCTCCGTTACAAACTGTCCCAGCTGCCGTAAATCCTTCCAGATTCCTCTCTGTTTTGGTTTTTGTTTTGTTTTGGTTTTTTTTTCTTTTTCCAGGAACTGTTAGATTTTTGCAGATATAAAGAGAAAAAAATAAATTACATGGCTGCTTTAACTTTCAAGATCAACCCAGTTAAAGGTGAGGCGAGGAGCTTGGAATCGGTTTTCCTCTCTCCAGGAGGGTGTCCCTGGGTGGGACATCCCAGGGGGCCTGGAGGAGTCCCTTGGCGTTGTTGTGTCTCACAGAGAGGTCCAAGCAGGACTCCTGGATCTGTAGTAATTCCCAGAAATCCAGGTAATCAGGGGCTCCCCTGCATTAAGATTTTCCTTCCCTGTGCTCCGTGTGTGGGTCCCTTTCCTTGTCCATCACCAGTTCCCGGCGGGTGCTCTCCAACCCCTCACCCGAAGGACTCCCAATTCCCAGAGCAAATCCTCCTTTCCAGTGAAACCAGTGACAAATCCGCTCCTGTTTTCACTTAGGCCACGATTTTCCCCTCCGTGCCTTTTCACAATTCAACAACAAACATCATGTTCCAATTCCTGGTGCCTTTTCTCTTTGGGAACACTATTGTCCCAAACCCCACGTCTTCCCAGGGGTTGGAATATTTCTTTCTCTTTCATTATCCCTTTCCCACGAGGCGTAATTGAAACCGCCCCAAAATAAATTATTTGGACTGTGCCTGCCCGTGGCTGCTGCTGCTGCTGCTGGAAGCTCCTTGGGGTTTTGCAATCCCTAACAATTCCCTGCTGGATGGTGGAAGGGGCTGCTCCACCAGTGGTGGGATGGGTTGTGCCACTGGTTTTCCATAGTTTCGTGTCTTTCTCGGAAGTCCCCAGCAGGTCTGGGTCTGACCACCGCTCTCTGATCCCACTGGATCATCTTGTCCCGTCCTCCAGGTGGGCGGTGGTGGGACCTCTCGTTGTCACCTTCCCTGAGGAGCTGTGGTGTTCAGTCAGGGAAAGGAGCTTTTTGAAGGAAATCTCTCCCGAGGTTTAGGAGTTCAAGGCGTGGTCTTGCGCAAATCGAGGCTGGTTTGTGGAAGGTGCTGGTACCAAAGGTACCAAACTTTTCATTCCCCGTACCAAAATCCCTGGGAAGAGGAACGTCAGACCACGGTTGTGAGGATGAGGAGGGATAATGGAGCTTTTGAGAGCTGTTTTCACCTTGGATCTAAAAATATTCCCTCCTTCTTCCATGGAGAACCAGAGCAGGCACTCAGGGATGTGACCCAGCTCGTGGGCATGGCCCTCAGCAGGGTTCAGGGCTGGAATGCTGCCTCCAGCTGGGAAAACACCAAGCCCGACTGAATCCATGCTTTTCCGTGCCCTGGGGGCATAAAACTCGTCACAAACACCTGGCCATAACCACGTGGCATCGCTGTCAGTCCCGTGGGGACCGGAGTGTCCCCAAAATCCCACCACAAGGAAGACCTTGCCCCACCTCGACCCAGCTGGGTGTGCTTGGAGAAACAAGGAGTGAACTCCCTAATTTAGGCTTTTGCTGAAGGAAAGGTTTAGTTCTTTAGGAATGTTTCCCATCAACCCTGGCACCATCTCATCTGCTGGGATGGTGCTGGCAGAGGAAAGTCCTCTCCAGTCCATCTCGGTGGAATCCAAACCCATCCAAAATCCATCTCGGTGCTCCGCCTTGTCCCTAGGAGGAAATCTGGTGGTGGGTCAGAGGGAATTTTTTTCCTGGGATGGAATCACAGGACCACCCTGGTTAGGAGGGACCTTGAGGGCTCATCTGGTCCAACCTGGTGCGGGGAAGGAATGGATGGAAGGAGCCCTGTCCCTTGCATCCCAGGAAAACCTCCAGCAGTGGGGTCTCCACCACATCCACGGGGAGGTTGTCGCAGTGGAAGTTGGATTGGGTCTCAATCCAATTAGGACCCAAATCCAATTCCTTGGATTGGGTCTCAATCCAAGGAATTTCTTTGCTGTGTGGGGATCAAACCTTTCCTGTGGCACCTCGGAGCCTTTGCTGCTTGACTTCACCTGGCTCCTTGTGAAGAGCGATCCTCTTCCTCCTCCTCTTCCTCCTCCTCCTCCTGGTAGCCACCCCTAAAGGACTGGAAAACCACTATGAGGGGATGTCTCTTATGCAACCAAATCCCATCCCTTTCCCTGGGAAAATTGGTGCATTCCCATGGGAATTTCCTGCAGGTCAGGAGCTTTTGATGCAATTCCCTGCTGGGGGATGCTGGGGCGGATGGGGCAGTGACAGCCCCTGGATCCCTGGCAGTGCCCAAGGCCGGGTTGGACACTGGGGCTTGGAGCCACCTGGGAGAGTGGGAGGTGTCCCTGCCCATGGGGTTGGATCTTGGTGGGCTTTGAGGTCCCTTCCCACCCGAACCATTCCGTGATTCCACGACTGTGACACGGAGCGTGCAGACGCCGGCGCTGGCTTTGATCTGGCTCCAGGAGCTCTGGCAGGGGCTCGCAAACCGTGTTTGGAATCGGTTCGGATTCACATTCCAGCGCTCCTGGCTTGGCCGGGAGGATGCGATCCAGATTCCGCGCTGTCGTCAGGCAGAACAGGCTGTCCCTGCTCCCCTCCGCGTCCCGGCTCCCTCCCGCAGGGATCCAGCCATCCCCGCCCCGTGCTTGAGGTGAGGGGCATAAAAACCCGCCTGCTCGGATGAAAAGGGCATTTTTGGAGAGTTTGAGGGGGCGGCGCTGCAAGGGGGGCGGTGTGTGCAAAGGAAGTGGCTTTGAGGTAGAACCGGCGGTTGGATTTGATGATGTGAAAGGTCTTTTCCAGTTTAAATGATTCCGTGATTCCGTGGAATGGGTGGAGAGTTGTTCCCAGGGGAGCCTGGGACAGGGCTGGGAACTGGCTCCCAGTTTAGTTCTTCCATTCCAGCATTTCCTTCTCTTGAATTCCACACTTCAACTTGAATACAAGCTCATGTATGTGTATAAAACCAATTCTCGTGATTTTTAATACCTTTTTTTCTGACACTTTATTCCAACCATCCTCCACTTCTCCATTTTCATAAAGCTGTGCCCGCACCTCTCCCTCCTCCTGCTCAAGGTGTTCCGGGAGCCCTGGGAAGCTGCAGGTCCCCAGCCCCGAGCACATCTGCAGCTTCCTGATCTTATCCCACTCCCACATCATCGTGGTGAAAGCTCCTCTTAATTTTCCTCTCCTTTCCCTTTCCCTCCTCTCCTTTCCCTCCTCTCCTTTTCCTCCCCCCCCACCCCAGTGGATGTGCTGTCAAGTTTGATTTATGGCCTTGAAAGGGAGACTCCAGTTTAAGGAATTAATGGTATTTGCATATTTGATTTGGAAACTCCCCCGGCAGACCCGCGGCAGCCTCGCGCCGCCGGCTTTTTCCCCTCTTCCCTTCTTTTCCCTTTCCCCTCGGCCCGTTCAGATTTAGCGGCAGAGGTGAAAAGTTGAAGCAGTAAAACCAATAAAACCACATTTATGTGACAGATAAATCGTCTGGAGGCAGCTCTCCCTGAGCCTTCGGGCTTCCTCCTGCAGGACCTCTCCCCTCCGGAGCGCGACCCGCGGCCGGGTCGGGAGCGCCGGCAGCCGGGGCCAAAGGTGCCGGCCCCGGCTGTCCTCGGACCTGCCCAGCCAAAAAAGATGGATGTGGGCAAAGAGCTGGAAAATACACAACGCATCCGTCACTGTCGGGAGCCACCTGGGGGTGGTCTGGCTCTGTGAGAGCTCCGGGAAGGTCCAGGCCGAGGTGGGAGCGTTGGGAGTCGCGGAATCAAGTGAGGTTGGAAAAGTGCTCAGAGGTCGAGTGCAGCCTTTCTTCAGCTCTGCCAGGGCCACCGCTGACCCGTGTCCCCAGGTGCCACATCCTTCAAATCCTTCCAGGGATAGGGACTCCATCAGGTTGGACAGTGCTTTCCAGGAGGAAATTTCCAGGAGGAATTCCCTCAATATCCATCCTGAGCCTGCCCTGCCCAGCCCGAGGCCGTTCCCTCTCCTCCTGTCCCTGTTCCTGGGATAAGATCCCAAATCCCCCCCGGCTGTCCCCTCCTGGCAGGAGCTGGGCAGAGCCACAAGGGCCCC